>ML107699.1:13391-69436 GCA_003697995.1 Taxidea taxus jeffersonii | reverse complement strand
TCTTTGGCTTAAAATCTAATTGATCTGATATAAGGATTGCCACCCCAGCTTTCTTCTGATGTCCATTAGCATGGTAAATTGTTTTCCACCCCCTCTCTTTCAATCTGGAGGTGTCTTCAGGTCTAAGATGAGTTTCTTGTAGGCAGCATATGGATGGGTTTTGTTTTTTTATCCATTCTGAAACCCTGTGTCTTTTGATTGGGGCATTTAGCCCATTTACATTCAGGGTAACTATTGAGAGATATGAATTTAGTGCCATTGTATTGCCTGTATGGTGATTGTTACTGTATAATGTCTCTGTTCCTTTCTGGTAATACTTTTAGGGTCTCTCTTTGCTTAGAGGACCCCTTTCAATATTTCCTGTAGAGCTGGTTTGGTGTTTACAAATTCTTTCAGTTTTTGTTTGTCCTGGAAGCTTTTTATCTCTCCTTCTATTTTCAATGATAACCTAGCTGGATAAAGTATTCTTGGCTGCATGTTTTTCTCGTTTAGTGCTCTGAATATATCATGCCAGTTCTTTCTGGCCTGCCAGGTCTCTGTGGATAAGTCTGCTGCCAATCTAATATTTTTACCATTGTACGTTACAGACTTCTTGTCCCGTGCTGCTTTCAGGATTTTCTCTTTGTCGCTAAGACTTGTAAATTTTACTATTAGATGGCGGGGTGTGGGTCGGTTCCTACTGATTTTGAGAGGTGTTCTCTGCACCTCCTGGATTTTGATGCTTGTTCCCCTTGCTATATTAGGGAAATTCTCTACAATAATTCTCTCCAGTACACCTTCTGCTCCTCTTTCTCTTTCTTCTTCTTCTGGAATCCCAATTATTCTAATGTTGTTTCGTCTTATGGCATCACTTATCTGTCGAATTCTCCCCTCGTGGTCCAGTAGTTGATTGTCTCTCTTTTGCTCAGCTTCTTTATTCCCTGCCATTTGGTCTTCTATATCACTAATTCCGTCTTCTGCCTCATTTATCCTAGCAGTAAGAACCTCCATTTTTGATTGCACCTCATAAATAGCTTTTTTTATTTCAACTTGATTAGACTTTATTTCTTTTATTTCTCCAGAAAGGGTTTTTATTTCTCCTGACAGGGTTTCTCTAATATCTTCCATGCCTTTTTCGAGCCCGGCTAGAACCTTGAGAATCATCATCCTGAATTCCAGATCTAACATATTACCAATGTCTGTATTGATTAGGTCCCTAGCCTTCGGTCCTGCCTCCTGCTCTTTTTTTTGTGGTGAGTTTTTCCGCCTTGTCATTTTGTCCAGATAAGAATCCGCTGTTCTCCTTGTTAAGTGACCTTGGTCTTGGCTGGATTTCTTTGATCTTCTGGGGGCGGGGCCTGTTGTAGTGATTCTCAGGTGTCTCTGCCCCAGGCGGAGTTGCACCGCCCTTACCAGGGGCCGGGCTAAGTCATCCTCTCAGGTTTGCTTTCAGGAGCTTTTGTTCCCTGAACGCGCTTTCTGTAGAGTTCTGGAGGACGGGAATGACAATGGCGGCCTCCCAATCTCCGGTTCAGAGGAGCCGAGAGCTCGGGGCCCCAGTCTTCAGGGCGCCTTCAGAGAAAAGCGTTTAATCACTCCCGTCTCCCCAGCTCCGGCCGCGCTCGGAGAAAATCGTGCGTCATCAGTCCCGTCTCACTGGCTTCTGGGAGCGCTCCGAGCTCACCCAGCCTGTGACCAAGCGTCTCTGTCTCTGGCAGAGTCCCACCTGGAGTCTCCAGACCCCGTAGATCCCTGAGCTCTCCCGGGTCAGAGTCTCCCCGGATCTTGTGGGGACCCTCGCACAGAGCACCGGCCCGTGTCACCGACCACTAGGAAATCTCGGCTCTGTCTCCGCAGCCGACTTCCCCGCTCTAATACCTGTGAGCTCTGCGACACTCAGACACCCCCGATCCTCCTGTGACCCCGTGGGACCTGAGTCCACGCTGTCCCCACGAGGTCTTCACCCCAGTTTAGCCTCTGGAGCGATGTCCCTCCGTGGAGCAGACTTCAAAAGTCCTGATCTTTGCTCCGTTGTTCCGCCGCTTGCCGGGAGCCGGCCCCTCCCCCCGGGGTCTATCTTCCCGTCGTGTTGGATTCACTTCTCCGCTGGTCCTACCTTTCAGAAAGTGGTCGATTTTCTGTTCCTAGAATTGTTGTTTTTCTTCTCTTCGATCTCCTGTTGCATTTGTAGGTGTTCGGAATGGTTTGATAGGCGATCTAGCTGATCTCCTGCTGGCTGATGTCGTCTCAGCCTCCTACTTCTCCGCCATCTTGACTCCTCCCCCCCCCAACCTCTATTTCTTAAATAAATAATTAAACATAAGAAGCTATGACTATATATATAGGATAGACAGTGGCACTTATGCATGTGCATATAAAATTTAAAACTAAAACTAAAACCAAATGAACAAACAAGAAACCACCAAGTTCAAATTTATTTCTACTAGGCTAAAGCAAAACTTGAGCTCATGTGGAGACATACCATCCAGATGCCAGCACCAAGGCTCCTACATAAAACTGTTAAGTGAAAATGAGACAAATCCTTCAATGGCCTGGTGGACTGCTATACTCTCTCTCTGCTATCTTAACACAACACAACAGATGGTAGTATTAGGAAATGCCAGAATGAGTGTGTGCCTATATGCCTATGTCAGTGTGGGAAGCTTATATATGTATGTATATATATATGTATATATATATATATGTACATATATATATATAATCACATCTCACTGTGCTGTGGCAAAATATATCAGTGAGAAACATAGAGTTATTCAAAACTGACCATATTAGTATTAAAAAATACTTTATGGAAATGGTAAATAAGTGTCAAACTGCCCTAATACCAGATCAAATGGAAAATGTATTTTTGAATTTTGTTAATTCAATGAAATCCTGAATCAATAATCAACAGTTTTTAGGGAGATTTATTATAGATTATCAAAATGAGATAAACTCTATCTTTATAAATTAGATATTGAAAGAAAATAAATAAAAATCCATGTGAAATATATGAAAATTGGGTATTTTATATTACATATCATTTATTTATCCAAGTACTCATAGATCTATTCCTTCAGCAAATATGTATTGTGAACCTACTATCTGCCTGTTTCAGTTGCTGGGGATAAATTAATGAAAACAGGATCTCTGCCTCCCCCAAAATTAACTCAGACAATTAACAACCAAACACTTAAATAAGTAACATTATTTCAGGGTTAAGAGATAAAGACTGATGGGAAGAACTATTTTGATATGGTGGTTTTGGAAGAAATAGTATCTAAGTGGAGATAAATAATGTGAGAAGAACAATACATATACCCACATTAAAAATATTCTAGAAAGTGTAAAGGGGGAGAACATGGAGAAGGAGGGTGGTGTACTTAAAGTACATTAAGGTGCCTTGAGCAGCACAAACAATGGAGAGAATATGAGATGGGGTTAGAGAATTAGGCAGTGAGACTTGTATTTGGTCATCTAAATTATGATGGAGTTTATATTTCATTCTAATGTGATAGGAAGTGATTGGAGGCATGTAAGCATAAAAGTAATAAGAGGTGATTCATTTAAAAATATACATATCATTAAATTACTGAATTGAGAATGGTAGGTAAGAGGCAGCATTAGATCAGGGACATCGGTCAAGAAGACAACCACATGGGGTGCCTGGGTGGCTCAGTGGGTTAAGCCTCTGCCTTCAGCTCAGGTCATGATTTCAGGGTCCTGCGATCGAGCCCCGCATCGGGCTCTCTGCTCAGCGGGGAGCCTGCTTCCCTTCCTCTCTCTCTGCCTGACTCTCTGCCTACTTGTGATCTCTGTCTGTCAAATAAATAAATAAAATCTTAGAAAAAAAGAAGAGGAAGAAGAAGAAGAAAAAGAAGACATGGAGTCCCCTTTCAGTTATGCTCTTCTTGACCATAAACTGGTTGCACTGCCAATAATCACTACACCCTTGCAGAGAGCCTTGCATTTTTTTCAAAAATGACATCTCATCAATGTTAATAGGACTGGCTTTATTGTTTTATTTTACAAATTAAGAAACCAAGATACAAATATAAATGCACCCTCCAAGACTAACTATAATGTGATGACCAACACAGAAAATCCTACTGCTTCCTAATTCTAAATATATACCTAATTATATCAAGTCCTAGGGAACCTGAAAGAAGTAGTTAAGCTGCCTTCAACCTAAACTCTACTATGTTACGATTTATAACACATTTATCAACTTCTGTTTAAAGTGTTATCTGGTTTGCCCTACTTATTACCGAACCTCTACATTTTTACAAAAATATATATGAAAGAAGGGCCCCTGGGTGGCTCAGTTGGTTAGGCATCCAATTTTTTTTTTTTTTTTTTTTTAATTTCAGCTCAGGTCATGATCTCAGGGTCATGAAATCAAGACCCCCTTTAGGCTCCATGCTCAGTGTGGAGTCTGCTTGAGATTGTCTCTCTCCCTCTGCCCCTCCCCCTACTCTCTCTGTCTCTTTTAAAATAAATAAATAAAATCTTAAAAACAAAACAAAACAAAACCAGAATGGAGAGCAAAGTCAAGGGAGAAGAGGATGAAAAGCTGTATGGTTTAAAGTTTAAATTGCTACTAATGTGGCAAGTTTAAATGGTGCTACAAATATTGCTTCCATTTGCATATCTTTAATTGGCTTTTCATATGTTTAGCATTTTTACTCATTTTCCTTTTAAAATCATTCTTCAGACAACTTGTTCAGTTTTCTATTGTTTATTTGCCCTTTTTTTCTTGCTTTGTGAGTACTATTTTTATATTAACAAAATATTTATGTTGTCTTTTACAATACTACATTATAAGGATGACAAAGAACTGCCTCCTTCCATTATCTCTATTGATCATTCAAATATTAAAATATCTAATACAATTATGAAAGCAATTGGAAGTGACACTTCATTTTAGAATTATAGATTCACAAAAGTAAATTTCTCTCAGAAAGACCAGTATCAGGAAACACCTTAGTATTATTCTGGGCAGAGCCACATTTTTTTTTTTTTAATAATTTATTTATTTATTTGACAGAGAGATCACAAGTAGGCAGAGAGGCAGGCAGAGAGAGAGGGGAAAGCAGGCTCCCTGCCAAGCAGAGAGCCCGATGTGGGGCTCGATCCCAGGACGCTGAGATCATGACCCGAGCCGAAGGCAGAGGCTTAACCCACTGAGCCACCCAGGCGCCCCTGGGCAGAGCCACATTTTTGATTTGAATAAATTTTCAGGAAAAAATAAAAGAGTAATGTGGTAGAGTCTTGTCTATCAGGATTGCACTTGATGAACATCTTTTGTTTTTTTTTTTTGTTTTTTTTAAAGATTTTATTTATTTATTTGACAGACAGAGGTCACAAGTAGGCAGAGAGGCAGGCAGAGAGAGAGGGAGAAGCAGGCTCCCCGCTGTGCAAAGAGCCCGATGTGGGGCTCGATCCCAGGACCTTGGGATCATGACCTGAGCCGAAGGCAGAGGCTTTAACCCACTAAGCCACCCAGGCGCCCCACATCTTTTGGACCTGGAAACTGGTCTAAGACCTTCATACCTTGGCCTACGTTCAGGCAGTGGAACTGAATGAGGAATTCCAAAGTAATCAAGAAAATGAATCCAGAACATATACAAGAAATACAGATAAATAGTGCATTTGCATATATCTTCCTAATTCTAGAAAGGGGTAAGAGAAAACATGCAAATTTGGGGCCTATTGGAATTACAATCAAAACCTTTAGACAAAGGGAAGAGAAATACATTCTACTGATCTTTCAGAAAAGCATTCATTGAAATAATTAAAAAAAAAAAGAAAAACAGCTTGGCATCCTCAGTACATAAAAGAAATATGTTCACCAAATGACAAGAAGTAAAAGCCATCTATATTTTCACAAATGATCTGTGTGTGTGTGTGTGTGTGTGTGTGTGTGTGACTACAACATATCCAAGGCACTAGTTTGGTAGGCATCTAACTACAAAAGTAACCAAAGACTGACAGGAAGCTCCTGCTTTCATGGCTTACATAAGAATAACAATGACCAAATTGTCATAAAAATGAATATTAAATTCAAACTTTAGTCAGTAGATGGTACTATGGATGTATTAGCATAATAGAAAAAAAAATGCTTCTCCAAGAAAGCAGCGATTGAGTTAGGAATGCATAAGAGAGGGAATTAACTAGGTGGGTAAAGTTTAAGAGAAACAAGCATAGAGACATTATTACAAAATTCACATGATGTGTTTAAGAAACTAGAAGAGGGCCAGTAAGATTAATGTGTAGAATTGAGAGTAGAATGGAGAAAGCATTATGTTCAATGACCAGGAAGAAGTAGTTAAGACTAGATCATGCCAGATATTAAAGAACACAGTAATAATTTTAATTATTATTCCATGAACAAAATGACACCACTTAAGTACAGAAAAGATATGATGAGATTTATTTTTGAAAATGATCACTGCACAAAAGAAGAAAATGGCAGAATGGTGGATGGAGGATGGACTCCAGTGAAAAGCAGAGAACCAGTCAGGAAGTCATCTCAAGACCTTGTGTGAGAGTGTTAGTGGTAAAGCTGGAAAGAAAAAGAAAAAAAAAAAGTGAGCCATATTTAGGATGTCAAATTATTGTGGGTAAAATGTAGGTTAAAAAAGGGAAAATTATCTGGTATGAGTCTTAGAGCAGTGACTTGCATAAATGGATGAATGTTACCATTTACTGACAGGGAGAATAGTAGAAGAAAACATTGGGGTAAATTTTAATTTAATAGAGAAAAACCTTTAGTTCATTACAGGACATAACAATCCTGAACTATCTTTAAGATATTCAAGTGCAAATGTCAGGTGGGCTTTTAGAAATACTGTTCTAAACCCAGAAGAAATGCCTAGGCTAGAAGTGTAAATTTACATATCATCAGCATATAGGAGATTATTAAGATTGTGTAATGGATGAGATAATTTAGCGGAAGACACTGAGGGATAAGGGAAGGGAAGAGAACATGAGAATAAGGACTGAGAATGCTCAAAATTAAATGATTGAGTAGAAGAGGACGGTAAAAGAAAGTGTTCGGCAAGAAAGGTAGGAGAGTATTAATGAGAGTGTGGGTCTTCAAACCTAAAGAAAAATTTTCAAAAATAGGAAATTATAAACAAAATTGATTGCTGCTTGAAAGGACACAAAATTTGTGAACTGAGAAACGGCCTCTGAATTTAACAACATGGAGAATATAAAGAATTTTGCAAGAGTTACTTGAGAGGAGTTATGAGGAAATAAGCTCAGTGAGTTGGGTACTACATGAGTCCTAAGAAAGTTGCAGAACAGAAATAATGAGCTTAGAAAAAAAAATTAAAGAGAATGATTTCAAGGAAAATAAGGAATCGCCTAATTAAGGGTTTAGAGAGGAAGGTGTGTGTGTGTATGTGTGTGTGTAAATCTTTTCCTTTTATCATTTAGTAATAGAGACTTTAGATGTTGTAAAAGCAATGAAAAGGATCCACTCCACAAAGAACAAATATCAAAGAGAAAAGAAGAAAGAGAGAGTTGGGAGGAGAGAGAGAGGCACAGGTAATAGTGTAAAGCTTAATAAGAAAACAAGATAGAATGGAATCCAAAAGCTCCTTTGGTGGGTTGAAGGGAGGGGTCATGAGTTACTCTTTCATGGTATAAAGGAGGTAAGTTAGAACACATTTAGATATAAATGGATGGAGGTTTTGTTCCATCTTTAACTGAGACATCAATGGCTTAAAAAATTATTGGGGCCGTGGGGTGGGGGGGCCTGGGTGGCTCAGTGGGTTAAAGCCTCTGCCTTCGGCTCAGGTCATGATCCCAGCGTCCTGGGATCAAGCCCCGCATCAGGCTCTCTGCTCAGCCGGAAGCCTGCTTCCTCCTCTCTGCCTGCCTCTCTGCCTCCTTGTGATCTTTGTCTGTCAAATAAATAAATAAGATAGTAAAAAAAAAAAAAAAAAATCATTGGGAATAGTGGAAGTAAGATGTAGGAGTAGGATTGTGTGGTTTATGGTAAAGTACTTCTTCAGTGATTTTAGTGCTGCCCAGTTACAGCGAACTTTAGTATGTGATCTGGGGAGTAACTAAGATCAAGTTAGTGTGCTCAGTTTGGTGCAGGAGAGCCAGGCAAGAAACTGAGAAGCTCTCACATTGAAGGATTTGTCCACAGAAGTGATGAAATCACCCACTGTGGTGGAGAGGAAGGAGCTGAGGTAAGGAATGCAAGTAATAAGGAAACGGATCTGATGGCAGGACCTAAAAGAGAGCCCATAAAAGAACACAGTTTACCCATGAGTGAATGAACAACAGACGGTAAGCAACAATGGTACATGACATCACTCTTCATCCCTATACCCAAAAACATACTACCTGAAGGCGTAAATACTAATCTCTTGAGAGGGGATTCTAGATCACTGTAATACAAGGAAGTGAAAAAATTTTTTCACAGTACGGAATAAAACCAGGAGGGTTTTGCTGGTTACGGGGTATCAGCAGAAGACACTGAAATGTCACAGGGTTTGGGAGAAGAAAAGTTATCTATGGTAGCAGTAATGGAATGCAGAACATTGTGGGAGACCCTAGAGTGGAACAGACAAGTGGCTGGATGTGTAGTAAGGCTGGTAATTGTGTGTGTGTGTGTGTGTGTGTGTGTGTTTGAAAACTTGGATGAAAATGAAACGCAGGTGAATTTTGTCGCATGGAAGGGGAAGGTATTGTGACTAATGGCCAGGAAGCTCTCTTCCTTGGCAGAGTGAGAGAGAGAGAATAGATCCCAAAACCGCCAACTCCATAAAGAAACACCAGTGCAAGAGAAAAAGAGAGTATACAACAGAAACGAAGACAATAGTCTAAGAGGAACAAAACTAGGAAATAGAATACAGGATATCTGCAGTGATAGAGTTAAAAAAGAGAAAGTAGAATATTCCCAAAATGATAAATAAGAAAAGCCAAAGGCTTATGGACTATTTTTTTTCCAAATTCCACTGTAATAAAATGTGAAAGTTAAAGCAAATATATTTTTTACTTAGCTATATGTTTTTAAAATAAATCAGAGTTCATAAAAGTCCAAGAAAGACTTTCACATTATTTATAATGCTAATCCTAAAAGACTACCTAAGAGACAAAATGCTGTTTTTATTTTTTTTAATTTAATTTAATTTAATTTTATTTCTTTTCAGTGTTCCAGAATGCATTGTTTATGTACCACACCCAGTGCTCCACACAATACATGCCAAAACCCAAAATGATTCTAATGTTTTAAGCAATAGTGAATAGTATGAATATTATCTTGTTTCTTAATTGAGATATAATTGACATATTAACACATAAAGACAGTGTATCAAACTGTTAACAGTTTATCTTAGGTAGTGGGGATGTTGATTTTTATGTCTTATTCATAAATACGTATATTATCTCAAAATACTGAAACCAGAAAAACAGTTCTTAAAAAAGATCCTATATGTGTATGTGGTATGTGTGTGTGGAAGAGAAATTTTACATAATTTTATCTAACATGTAAATTCCCCAAATCTTTGATAAAATAATATGTCTATGTCATGTCAAAATAAGCACCTTAAAGAGGTATAAAATGGTGCATATGGTTGTCAGCGCCCTTTCTGTCCAGTGGAACCACTGAAAAGTTGTTTCAGTGGGTATTATTTTAATTTTTGTGTCCTTTTCACGCAGAGGACAGTACAGCCAACCTTGCTCATTAGTGCTTGTTAAGACAACTGCCACAGTCTGTCCACCTGGACTCTGGTGCTTCTTAGTTATGCAGGTTACTCATGGCTTGCCTAAGAAACAGATGGTCTCTTTCAAATATATGTCCAGTTTAGGTGTTAAAAAAATAAAATAATTAAAGAAAAGAAAAGGATATAACAGACACTGCACCATTCCAAGGAAATCAATAAGTAGACTTGGAAAGATGTGCACAAAGCAAGTTACTAAAGTCTATATATGGCTATAAAAAAAAATATATATATATATACATACACACACAAACACACTGCACGTGTCCAAATATAGTACTATGTATTTATAGTATATATATATAGATGTATATGTTTATACACACATATAATGCACATGTAAATAAATGCACACATACTAATGTGCATTTGTGTGTACAGATATGTTTCTATATACCTAAAAATGCACACATCTATTAACAGCTTTTATCTTTGTGTCAGGCATTTGGTACTGAGAATCAACTTTCATTTTCTTCATTATATAAAATTTAATGTTTAATTGAAATTTTCCACTGTGGGACCATGACACAGTTGATATGAAATTTCAAACAAACTGTTCAAAAGCAAGTGTTTGAAGCAACTGTCAGGCTCGGGGTCATTTTTTAAAAGTTCACTGGAGAGATTCTATGTGCAGTGAACTGCTGAAAACCAGTAGCAGCAGCCTCTGGAAAATTATAACTGGGGGATGCCAGCTTAGGAGTCTTTATAGAACAGAGCACAATACCAGTGAGAATGATCTGCTTCAAGCACATCCAGGTCCTGAGAGTGGAAACCTAACTTGGGTATCAGACCGATACCATGAGGGGAAGAGCTCTGTTATTCCTTGAATTCTTCTCCCCAGGGTTTTAAAGAGCTAAGCCAAAAATATAAGAGATGATTAAAAAGAGAATGAGTTTTACCAAATGCAGAGACAAAAGCCTGCAATGAGCAGGCTCTACATGCAAGAGAAGAAAGGAAAGTTCACCTTGAAATGAAAAGTGTTGATTAAGATATTGAAATGGACACTCTACGAATTTAGATCACGTTGTTCCACTTCAAGCAACTGTTTGACTTTTTCTTACCCAAGAATAACCAGAAAAGGTACATGTTCTCTCAGAGTTTGTATACATCTGCCCCACTCAGCAGCTTAAGAAGGCAAGAGGAAGACAAAAAAATTAGTTATGAAGTAAGTCAAGCAGAGAAAGTCAATTATCATATGGTTTCACTTATTTTTGGGGCACAAGGAATAACATGAAGAACATCAGGAGAAGGAAAGGAAAAGTGAATTGGGAGAAATCGGAGGGGGGGATGGACCGTGAGAGACTGTGGACTCTGAGAAACTCTGAGAATTGAAGGTTTTGGAGGAGGGGCGGTGGGGGAATGGGTGAGCCTGGTGTTGGGTACTAAGGAGGGCACATATTGCATGGAGCACTGGGTGTGGCGCATAAACAACGAATCTTGGAACACAGAAAAAAATGAATTAAATTAAATTTAAATTAAAAACAGCGACTCTTTTCAATGCATCAGTTACATTACCAGAAGCAAGCATTACTAGTCTTCAAAAAAGTGCATACAAATTAGTGAGATATTAGCAGAGCATGTGTTCTATATTAAGCTATATAGTAAGTAAATGGCGGAGTTTGAACTCAATGACTGAGGCTACTTCTAAAATAATCACTGTAAAATACAGTCAGGTATGTTCAAATACATTACATATATGTATATATAATGTGTGTATGCACATCAAATAAGTGACATGAAGCATTTTGCTGCACAAATGTATAAGAGATATCTTGATATGTTCTGGAAGTTAGCTCAATTAGTGTAACTCAGAATATAAAGAGAGGACAGACATGGGAACTGATGAGATATGATGCTGGCTTGCTTGGTTGAGGAAAAAGTGTAGAGTTGTTGATGTCATGTTAAAGAATGTAGATTTAATTATATAATTAATGTGGAAGTGAAGACCCATTTTAACTTGGAATCATAAAGTTGTATTAATACAAGTTAAAAGTTTGTCCTCAGTATATTTATTATACTTTATTATTTACTATAGTATATAGTATTTGCTATACTATATTATTTACCTTTATTGGCATTTCTAGTTGCACTTATAATGTTATATATTAACTATCAGGCCTCTTTCTTTTCCAGTGGACTGTTGAATTCCTGGTGCCACAGGCTACTTTTCTTGCAAAAAGAAAAGCAGGTTTTGGAGGATGAAGGAAAGCAATAAGCTAGAGTTTGGCTGTTATTTGGGAATAGAGGTGGGTCTATAAAGAGAGATACAGGGCATTAGAGATGTTTTAGGGATAACCATCACAAAATTGATCTTGATGTTACAAAATTAGCCAATATTTCTCAAAAAATTGTGAAAGACAAAGAGATGGATCAAGAATGGAACTTTGGGTTCTACAGATTTTTTAAATTAGACATAATTTAAAAAAAATTTATTTGTTTTCTTTTTTAGATTTCACATATGGTATTTGTCTTTGGCTGACTTCTTTCATTTAGCGTAATACCCTCTCAGTCCATCCATGTTGTCACAAATGGCAAGATGTCATCCTTTTCTACGACTGTGTAATATTCCATAGCATGTGCGTGCACGCACGTGTGTGTGTGTGTGTGTGTGTGTGTGTGTGTGTGTATGCAACACAATACATCTTCCCTATCCATTCATCTAAGGATAGATACTTAGGTTGCTTCCCTGTCTTAGCTATTATAAATAATGGTACAGTAAACATAGGGGTGCATGTCTTTTCACATTAATATTTTCATTTTCTTTGGGTAAATACCCAGTAATTGGAACTACTGGTATTTCTATTTTTAATTTTTTGAGGAATCTCCATACTATTTTCCACAGTGGCTGCACCAATTTACATTCATCCCAGCAGAGCATGAGTGCTGCTTTTTTCTACACGTCCTTGTTAATGCTTGTTATTTTTTCTCTTCTTGATTTTAGCCATTCTGAATTCTCATTGTGGTTTCGGTTTGCACTACCTGATGATTAGCGATTTTGAGGATCTTTTCCTGTGTCCTTTGGCTAGCTGTATGTCTTCTTTGGTAAAATGTCTATTCAAGTCCCTTGTTCATTTTTTAATCAGATTTTTTGGGTTTTTGGTATTGAATTATATGAGCTTTTTCTATGTTTTAGAAAAGATCTAAAATATCATTAATATTGTTTTTTAAAGAGCCTAATCAGCTAAACACTTTCTTATATTTTGTAGAATGTTCCCTTCTATCATCCAGTAATTGTCAGTGTGGGAAAGGTAGGTATACTAGAGAGATCTTATAAAACTGAAATTTTGCCAGTTTGATGGGTAGGCTTGTATCACTTCACTTCAGACCAGAAGTAATACGCAGCAACTACATCTACCTGAATTTAGTGTTTGATTATAAAGATGAGTTCACTTGCGAAGGATCTTGTGTTTATCTCTTGGTTCAATGCGTGCACCATATATTTGCAAGCCATAAGTTTCTGACTAAAAGCTACTGTACAGTTGGAAAAATCTGGCACACCACATATACCCTAGTAGATATGGCTGACTTACTGAGGGATTCACATTTATGGGTTTGACGTTCACTTCCTGCTAAAGTTAGAAGACACCAGTCTGTGTGAGTGTAACAAAGGTGATAAAACACATTTTGAATGTGTTTTATTATACCTTTCTAAAGGTAAGGGAGGAAGTCTCCTGAGCTGAGAAAGGATTCTTTGCCACTGTCGGCAGTGCCTGCTAGATGCAAAGGAGGCCAGCTACTCAAAGCAAGAAAGTGCTAGTAGCCAGGGGACGATGCTGACAGAGCAAGTTCAGCATGCTCAAATGTAGTATAGGATCTGGTTTGTTGCAACACATAGTTATCAATTTTTTTAATTTTTTTAAAGATTATTTATTTATGTATTTGGTGGAAGAGACACAATGAGAGAGGGAACACAAGCAGGTGGAGTGGGAGAGGGAGAAGCAGGCTTCCCACTGAACAGAGCCCAATGCAGGGCTCGATCCCAGGACCCTGGGGTCATGACCTGAGCTGAAGGCAGACACCTAACAACTGAGCCACTCCGGCACCCCTCAGTTTTTTAAAATACTCGATGTCACTGGTATTCACTATCATTTCTTAGGCATTACTCTCCCTTTCTTATTTTCTCTTTCCAGCTCTTATTTGCTCCCATGGTTTTTGCATGTAGTAGCGACAGTGTTGATTCCCACCTATAATGTATAGAAAGAGGTCTATTTTCAAACTAATCTGTCTTTTAAATGGGGTTTTTAATATGACCTTATAATTATGCACAAAGGAGACTATCACATGATGTTTATCCACACCAAAATAAAAGTTGCATTAATCTCTGGGGAAACCCAATCCTATTTCCTTTTTATAAATGCTCTCACCTCATCCTAAAATTAAATTATTCTACCTTTATCCACAACATAAAGAAGATAAACTATTGCACCCTACAGAATAAAGGTCCTATTAAAAAATAAAATGGATAAAATAAACATCATTTTTACTTTTATCATCAAGAAAGCATTTAGATCAAAACATTTTAAAGGCTATTTAGTAGTGTTCCATAGAGCTAAAGTATCCTAATCAGAAATTTAAAGTGTTTTCTTGAATAGCTATAGATCAGGAATTTAAAGTGTTTTCTTGAATAGCTATAGACTTCTTGAATAGCTATAGATTCAAATTAAAGACTTAAATTTAATCATTTTCATTATCTGAGCAAAATTTCCATAACTCCTAGAAAATTCACAGAAAAGTACAAACAGAAGATGTGTCTGATGATTAACCCAAAATTATATTAAGACTAAATATTGTATGCAAGTTGAGGGTGAAATTTAATATCAGCAGCTAGAGTAGATCCTATTAGCTTTCAAATTTTTATTTCCAAGAGTGAAAATACAAACTATAATAAGACTTTAGATAAGAAAAAGAAAATAATACCTGCACAATATAATTTTTTTTATTAAGGCCTTTGTTAATTTGTGCTCAGAAATGAAATAAATAAATAAATAAATTAGAAGAAATGTAAATGTAAAAAAAGTTCACGTAATTTTTCCAGTTTTATTTTCAACATTGCTTGGTCAACAATTGTTTAAACATTATGATTTACTTTCTCTTCATAACTATATTCAGACACAGTATGAATTATTTAAATAAAGATATAAATAAGTATTTATTGTCTATATGATCCTACGTTTTCTGCTTGTCCACCCACTCTCCTTAGTGAAGTAGAGCTAAAGATTAGGGGCAAATGGTAACATATTAACACTTTTACACATGTTCAGTGAAGCTGTGGCAGTGACAGACCCATGTTAGAGCAATGAATGGGGGTGGCTCAAAGCCACCTCTTCCTTTTATCTCTTGCCTGCATCTGTGGGTCTTTTCTAGATGTCAGGAGTAAAGTAGGGGGAAAGATTAAAAACAGACATGACATTTTCTCTGGTACCGTTGACATTTTAAAAAACATATCCAAATGCTTCCTTAGTCAGAAAGATCTGTTCTAAAATTAATGCATAAAGTGCCACTTTCTAAGTGACTATACAAAGAATATAGGTTCTGGTTTACTTCATATGTAAAATATCATTGAATGTTGTGTATTTTACTGCATTCTTAAATTTCACATTTTCTATAAATCCATGTCCTCAGAGTAGGATGGTTGTCTACAGTGAGGTGCATGAATAAGTGTTTTAGCTATTTTGAAATTATTGGTGTTAAGTATGATTTTCATTAATTCGTGCTGAGTACCTTTTATTTGCTAGACATTGTGCTACTTGGGAATACATAATACTTAACATACAATTACTCTCTTCAAAAAGCTCAGTATTAACATTAGAAAAAGACAAGAATAAAAAATATATATTAAAATGAGATAACCATGGGCCCCTCAGTGGCTCAGTCAGTTAAGTGTCTGCCTTCGGCTCAGGTCATGATCCCAGGGCACTGGGATGAAGTCTGCATGGGGCTCCCTGCTCAGTGGGGAGTCTGCTTTTCTTCTATCCTTCCCCAACTGCTGGTGATCTCTCCCTCAAATAAATAAAATCTTTGGAAAAATAAATAAATAAAATGAGGTAACCATTAATAGATTTAGTTGATTATTCCATAGAGGAAGATAAAAATTTGGAAGATCATTGTACTTATTTATTTACTTTACTGAGCTGTTATTCTAGTGAGTGTAGAAGGCAGCATTCTAAGTGTCCACCAAGATTCCTAGCCCCTGTTAAGGCACATTTTCTCACAGTTATTCAATCAACGCTAATCTAGGCACTACTTGAAAGAATTTTGTAGATAGAATTAACGTCCCAAAAGAGCTGACCTTAACATAGGGAAGTTATCTGGGGTGAGCTTGACCTAAATACATGAGCTCTTTTAAGGGACAGAGTTTTCTCTGGTTGGTGACAGATGTCAAAGAAATGCAGTCTGGCTGGATGAGAGAAAATAAACATTCATGTTGTGAACTGCCTATGGGGTCACATGCCAAGGATCGAAGGTGGTTTCTAGATGCTGTGAGGGATCCCTCACTCAGAGCTAGCAATAAAATGGAAACTCCAGTCCTATAACCACAACAAAATTAATTCTGCCAATAATCAATGATATTGGAAGAGGGCCACAAGCTCCAGATAATTATACTCTTGGCCTTGATTTCAGCCTAATAATGCTGCTGGAGGAGGTTATCCAGAGAATGTGACAACCAGTGAACCCTTCAGCTAAAACCAAGCAACGCAAGGCTCTTTACCTCCACCCTGGCCATTGTAACGTACATTTTGCCTACCTTCCCACAGTAGGAGACATTTTCAAGGATGGAGCCTTGAGAAAGCAATGTGTTGATGAGAATATCTGGCCTGAATATGTGACTAATCTCAGTTAAATCTTTATATAAATTTTTAAGTTTCTGGTGGGCCAGGGTAGAGATACACTCATCTTGCAGCCATCCAAGACAAGTCTTGGGATAATTCCCTTGCTTATTACACTGTCATTTACACATCTAGAGTGGCCTTCTTCTTTTATTGGTCTCTCCTACCCTCTGTGTAAAGGGGTAAGTTTCATATTTCTTCCAGGAAGGTCTGACAATTTTGAACCAATAGGTACCTGAGCAGAGAAACCAGCCACACTGTGCCTAGATTTTGTGACCCACAGAAATTGTGAGTAAAATTTGCATTGCTCTATGGTCATGATATGGGGTCTTAATTTGTTTTCTTCCTAACACATATCTCTACTATGAATTTTTAAATTCTCTTAGAACACATATATATATATGTATATATATATATATATGACTTACTTATTCAAGAAATAAATGAGTTGGCATTTTAGGCAGTAAAGTTTAAGTGGAAAAGTCATGAGTTTTGGAGTTGGGAAGACTGAAATTGCAACAGTTAAATTTCTAAGGGTTCCAGTTTTCTTATATTAAAAAAGAAAAAACCCTGCTGGAAAAATTTCTCATTCTTGGATAAGTTAAATAATGCCTAAGACCTTATATGTTAATGAACATGAGATTACTCAATATATGAAATGAAAACACACTGGTTAAACTGTGACATAAATTAGCATAAACTACATAAAATTGTAATTTAATTAAAAAATATAAAAAGACCCAGTCCTATGGATCTTTCTTTCTTGAATCTGACATCCATTCATTTCTTTCCATTCTTACTTTCATCATCCTAAAATCTATCAACTCATACATGAATTGCTAGAGTGTCATATCTCATCTCTACTTTAGTCCATACCAAATACACTCTACTCTATATAAAAAAAATTAGTAGCTTAAGTTCTAAGTATCCATGAACTCCCATAATATAACAGGAAACCTGTTCCATAAATGCATATAGTTAAATCGAGAAGAAATGTTCCTTAGCTCTCAATAAAATCTCGAAATTTCATATTAGTCCTTGACCTAAAAAGTAACCACAAATTCTGCCTTCTTCAATATTATTCATCATGTCATTTTTTCCGACCTAAAACATGGGACAGTTCTTCACTGATAAAAGGTTAAAGATTTTGATCTGGTCTTCTTTTTAACCTCTCTATGACTTATGATGACCTATCTGTTCTAAGGTCTTCTTCTCCCTCAGCTGGAACCATGCATAAGTTCAGATCTAGCACCTGTCACAGTGTTTTGTGGATACTATAGTTTGACTAACTTATTGAAACTGTGAATCCTTAGTGTAGATATATCATGTTTTAATTCCATAAATGTTGACTGAACCTTTATTTTGTATCGGGTGTTGTTCAGTGGCTTATTCTCCTTCACTTCTCTTCAGTTTCCCTCTCCATACCCACCCAAAAGTCCAAAGTTAAAGTTTTGCTTCACATAGCCATCTCACTCAAAATACACTCCCATCCTCTTTATCAATCTGAATCCCACACATTTTTCAGAGTTCAATTCATAGTTGCTTCATTTATGTTTGTTCTACTATCATGTAGTAATGTTACCTTCGACCAAAATTTCTAGAGCATTTATAGTTAATCCTGCCTTTTTCAACATAATAGACTCTGACTTTGTATTGAGACTTTAAAAAATATGTATATGTCCTACCACAATAACACATAAATGAACTTGAATTTGAGTCGTGTATCTAGAATAAATTTATACACAGAGAAGGTATTTGATATTCATAAATTTGCCTGAAAGTAGTAAAAATGAATATTCCTCCTGGCTAATCATTGTGTTTGTTTGACATAGTTTCTTTCAGTATAAAGTAAAATAAATCTCTAGGGCCCACTATTTTTCTTTTCTTTTATTCATTTATCTAAAACCTTATCATTAAAGTTAGTATCTCCTATCTCCATACATTAAAATAATCAATAATAGAGCTATTTGTCTACACTTAACCTATGAACTACAGTGACAGCTTTTGAGAGTTGCTAACTGTACAAGTTTTGAAACCAGACAAACCTGGATTTAAATTCTTTTTTTTTTTAAGATTTTTTTTTTAATTGGGCAGAGAGAGATAGATCACAAGTAGGTAGAGAGGCAGGCATAGAGAGGGGGGAGCAGGCTCCCTGCTGAGCAGAGAGCCTGATGCGGGGCTCCATCCCAGGACCTGGGATCATGAACTGAGCCATAGGCAGAGGCTTAACCCACTGAGCCACCCAGGCGCCTCTGATACTCTATCTTTGCCAATGTTTGGAGTCACCTTAATAGAAACCTGAATGATACCTGTGCACACTGTAACAACTGTTCCCTTATAGTTGGTCAGTCTCATGTGTACATCTTCTATTTCTCACAAGAGTTTGGGGTATAGTAAATGTTGAAAAAACTAATTGTTACTCAAGAAATTTCAAGTAAATGTTGAGAAAACTAATTGTTACTCAAGAAAATTCAACTTTCAATCCATAAAATGTTGCCTTACTCAATGCCTAAGAAACTCACAAATAAAAACCAGTGGTGTTCTGACATGTTTTTCAAAGTTTACTGTTCTCTGAAAAGAATGTTAAAAAATATATGGATGTATCTATCAAAGCTTGTAAAAAGTCACCTGTCTAAAACACAGCTATTTTTCCACTGAATGTCTTCTGTTCAAAACATTTCCTTAAAGTCACTGTTTTAAGATTTGATGTCAGTGAAAAGCATTTTGTCTACAGATTCAGCCAAAGAAACAAAATATATACTGCCATCATTATTAAATTGTTAAACTAAAAGAGAAAAGAAAGAGAGACAATATGGATAACTATGATCAGATATGGAGAGAAAGATATAGAGACTTGGCATTAAGCTCTGATGATATTATTCCTATTAAATCCAACGTGCTAGGAATATTGTCTATTGTAAAAGAAGTGATTGTTGACATTTTAATTATGTCAATAAGTAGCATGCGAGGAAATGCAATGAAAGAGAATACCACACAAAATATCTCGATGTATAAAGAGAAATATTGAGCTATGTATAGTACTGTTTCTATCAGAGCTCTAAAATATAGCTCTAGTGAACTTTCTGCAAAGGTATGGGTAGGATGGGCATCTTAAAACCCTGAACCAGTAGGAGAAAATGGCCTTCCATCTGACTTCTAAGATGGAGGTGGAAGGTTATGCATGCTATTGAAGAAGATCCTCAAGGCATGGTTCTCAAACCTGAATTTTAATGAGATATATATTGTGTCTTGGTAATGAGAGAGATGACTGAAATCAGTTGTGAGTTCAAGCACACTTTTATTCTTTTCTCCTTGTTTCTGTAGAGAGGACCATTGCAAAAATTCATTTGTAGTGTGCATTAGCACTGGTCTTGAATTCAGTAAAACTTAGAATTACAGACTCTATAGTTTCAGTTTTTTAATTTGTTAAAAAGGGGGGGGCAAAAATAATAACCTTTAAAGTAATTGTGCAAATCTAATATCTGTCGAAGAAATTTTTAAGATGTTATATTAGTCAGGATTCACCTAGGGAAAGAGAAATTTCTCTCAAAATGCTTGAAACAGAAGGAGATAGACTCAGTGGTAATGGAAGAGCTATGAAGTCACACTGGGGATGGTGTCATGTTAGCAATAGCAGGTGACACTATGAACTCTAAATGTATCATAAAATGAGGAGGTGGTAACATGGGCACCTAGGGAATGGGTAAGCTAAGGGCTACTCACACAGCTTAAAGCCTATTTAGTCAGAGAGAGGACCTAGAGGGAATATAGAAACTGCCAGAGAAAGGAGGAAGAATACTTGGTTTATCACTGTTTCCTATTGGTTTCACCCAGCCACAAGTCTGCTGCCACAGGAACTTGGCAAATGTAGCCTGTAGTCAGCCCCCCTTACACAGAGTCCAGCACCCAGCAGGCAAAGAATGGACTTAAGAAAAGACACACAAAGTACTGGTTTGTGATTTACATATGTGCTTGGTAGATGGTACATCTCTGATATCTACCATTTACTTCTGAACTATTTTTAGTATCTTGCATGTTTTGAAAAATGTGTCTTTTTGGTAAATTAGTTCCACAGAATGTTTATATATATATAATATTCTGTGGAACTAATTATATGTATAAACATACATATTTCCTCAAACAAGTGAATTTAACAAAGTTAAACAAGACTGTCTATTTCAGAATTTTAAGAACCTCACTA
Organism: Taxidea taxus jeffersonii; assembly: GCA_003697995.1. NCBI lineage: Eukaryota > Metazoa > Chordata > Mammalia > Carnivora > Mustelidae > Taxidea > Taxidea taxus. The sequence goes on along the minus strand of ML107699.1, from coordinate 48,686 downwards.
TGAATGTGATTCTTGTAAAAGGTGATTTATTATTTAGTCTTCCAAACTTAATTGACTTTGGAATCGCTTATCCTTGATTAAACATTTTGATATTCCTATAAACTCTATTAAGTTTATGTAATTTTTATCTTTATTGCTAATTTTCATATTATTCTTACAATATACCGCAGCTAATAATACAAAACAGAAATTCCAGGATCAGGAACTAATTTAAAATCATATTCTGATTCCAAATTCTCAAAATAGTCACACACACACACACACACACACACACAAAACAACCGATGAACATACCTAAATTGTTTCAGGAATCATCATGGGACCCAGATTATCAGATTTTGGTGTGGGCTATTTCTACAAAGGCAGATATAAGCAGAAACTGATCCTGACATGTTATTTTCCCAGCTTCGTCTCTTGCTATTTCTCGGTACTTCTCCAGACCTTCCTTATCTTCATCCTCATCATTACTCAAGGATTTCCCTGGCCCAGTAATTCTACTTGTAGTGTTGCCCCTGCTAAAATGCTCTGACATTCCTTTGCACCTGCCACAAATCAACCAGGGCTTCAATTCTAAGTTCGAATGCTACATGCTTTATAAAATCTGTCTCTCTGTGCAAAGGAATTGCTCTTTCAATTTAGTTATGATTGTACCCATTAAAGTCTCTTTTATACCACTCTTTTATGTCACTAATCACATCACATCATAGTTAGCTAGAAATTTCTTTTCTTTATTAACATATAATGTATTATTTGTTTCAGGGGTACAGTTTTACACAATTCACACAACTCACAGAGCTCCCCATAGCACATAGCACCCCAGTATCCATCACCCAGCGCCCGCCATCCCTCCCCCCTCCTTCCAATCCAGAAACCCTCAGTTTGTTTCCGAGATTAGGAGTCTCTTATGGTTTGTTTCCCTCTCTGGTTTTGTCTTGTTTCATTTTTCCCTCCCTTGCCCTCTGATCCTCTGTCTTGTTTCTCAATAGCCTCATGTCAATGAGATCACATGATAATTGTCTTTCTCTGATTGACTTATTTTGCTTAGCATAATGCCCTCTAGTTCCAGCCACATCGTTGCAAATGGCAAGATTTCTTTTTTTTTTTTTATAGTTCAGAGTTAACTAGAAATTTCTCCATCTCCTCTGATATGATATAAATCCCAAGTTAAAGATTACATTTCATGCTTGACTATATCCTCAGTTATTTGCGCAGTAACTGGATCCTTTTAGCCATTCAGTTAATATGAGTATTTACTAAAATGACTTGAACTGTAGCTCACAAAAGTATACAAATAACAACAACAACAACAAAAAAACATAGTTTGGAAATTACTATTTGCTGTATTGTCTCAGAAACTACCTGAGTTATTTAATTCGCATTGTATGTGAAGGCATAACATTGATCTATACATCCTATTAAAATATTATTCCATGGGCAAACTTACTTAGCCCTCAATCTCCACTGAGCAAATTTGTTATGCACCCCAATACTTCTACTTTGGTATTCATCTAAGTACTTTCCCTCCTGTGTACAAATGGATAGCCCTCTATTTTACCCCCAAGGCATATTCAAGCTTGAAAAGGGCTGTAGTAATCCAAAAAGAGAAGTGTACGCTGTTCATTCCAGCAAACCATGACTATCAAAGAGAATGCCAAAGGGCATTATTCATTAAAAAATGAATTAACAAGGCTTTCTGCAATTTTGCTGCAGATTTTGCTTTTACAAAAGACTAAAAGAATGCATGATGCAGTGGATCCAAAGCAAAAAATACATTCTGGCAACTATTCAAATGCAAATTCGGCTATGTTGAGTGTTCAGGTGACAGCCAGGGTTGTTTATATATTGTCTATCATTGTAACAGTGATGCACTCAGACAATCTAATTAGGTTATTAAAATTACCTGTTTGAGAAAGACTAGATTTCCCTGAAAGCTTCTATATAAAGCTATTTTTGAATGGCATAGAAAGATATACTAGGATCTTTTATGCAAAAGGAAAAAATCATGAAGAAAAAAATCAAAATAGCAAAACAAATAAAATCAAAACCAAAACACACACACGTACAAAAACAAAACAAGACAAAACAGAACAAAAAACCAGTTTGTTAAGTCAGGAATGATTTACAATTCTATGTAATTACTTAATTATGGGTTCAAATTGTTTCACTTTATTCCATATATTACGTTTCAAATTTTTGCCACTCCTTTACTATGTTTGAAGCATTCATTCATTACCAATTCATCTGGTCTATCATGTGTATCTTTCCTTTGCCTACATCATTATCCTTTAGTGACTCCTGGTTTTGCCATTGCCTTTAATCCTCTCTGCTATAAACATCTCTCAAAATTTTAATAGTCTCAGCAGAAAGTAGAAGCAAAAAATCTTAAGAGAAATGGGCACTGCCAGCTTGCCTGAATAACAGAGTAAGAATTATGATGGATCCTTAGCAAAATACACTTTGTAGTTTCTGCCCAGAGATATTTCTAATCGTTTGTCCTAAAATGCTCAGTTAGATGAACTTTATTATTTATTTATTTATTTATTTGGCAGAGAGAGTGGAAGAGAGAGGGAGAGAGAAAGAGAGAGAGAGAACACGAACAGGGGGAGGAGCAAAAGGAAAGAGAGAAGCAGACTCCATGCTCAACTGGAGGTCCATTCCAGGACCTTTGATTAGAGCCTGGTTAGAAGGCAGATGCTTAACCAACTGAGCCACCCAGAAGCCCCAGTTAAATGAACTTTAAATGCAATTTTATGTCTAGTAAGACAGACCTCTCGCTCAACCACTCTAAGGAATGTCTTCTGTTCCCATTTGTTAACATTATACAACCATACGAATGACAACAATGATCCACTAATATTTTCTATTTAATTATTATAGCTGAGATGGTTCCTTTCATGTCCAGCCTAGCCAATATGAAAATAAGCACTTGAGTTGTCTGTCCATCCAAGCAGGCTTAAAGAGTCAGCAACAAGTTGAAAAATAAAAAGTATATAGTGGATCTAATATAATTTGGACATCAAAAACAAAATGATAATTAAACATTTTTTTCTTATTCTCTATAGAAAGAGAAGTGTTATAAGAATGTTTGGGCAAAAAGTTCTAACATTAAGATTTTATTTCTCTACATGAAATCAGTGGTATTATCTTTGTCCAGCTACATATAGAATGGTAGGAACACTTGGAATTTATCAGTATGAAAATAAGTGGAATAAATCTCTGTGGGTTTAATGCATACTTAGAGTATGCTGAATTCAGGAATCATTATATTTTATAAAAATATTATTCATAATTTCAGCAATTCCCACAGTGTAATGTGGACATTTACCTTTGCACAGAAAAGATTGTTGAGTAAATGAAATTTAAGGATTACTAATTAACAGAAATATTTAACCCACTTAAAAAAAAAAAAAAAGAAATGTTCTTAGAACTTGAGACTGATCATCAAAGCAGCAATCTACATTACGCCCAATCTTTTTTTGCAGACTTAACTCTACTAGAAACTTATGCCTATTTTCTCTTCAGCCAACCTGGAATACTTGCAGTTTTCAAGAACAATTTGCATTTAATCCCAATTGCCTTTTTTGACCTCGTTTTCTCTGTCCACAGAGAAAATTTTTTATGGTTTTTATGTTTCTTTTTTATGTTTTGAGGCATTTCAAAATTTTATTTTTTATAATTGAAAAATAGAGCTCCTATATCCCTTAGAAGTGTATAAGTGTTACACAATTATAGTGACCAAAAGAGCTGAAAGGCAAAAATAGGAGGATCTGCATATCTCTGAGAAGAAACAGACCCCCTAGATTAATACTGGGTTTGAATCCCAGTGTTCAGGGTTCTTTGCATGTTGACTGATATATCCCCAAATATGTAAAATAGTGCTTGATAGATAACAGGATCTCAAATATTTGAGAAAGGAAGGAAGGGAGGGAGGGGGGGAGAAGGAAGAGAGGAAGGAAGGAATTTTGCTGCATGATTTCATATATATATATATGTAATATATATACAAACATAATATATTTATACACATATATACATAGAGTATATGTATACATATATATCCTATGTGTGTGTATATGTGTATGTATATATATATCCTAGGAGAATTTTGTTACTCTTTACTCTTGAGGGCATTTTATCAAAAGTCTCTTTCTTTCCTTCCCAAATTATGAGCTTATATCCCCTACCTATACTATAGCTCTGCCAAAGAGGCATATGAAATTATTGAAGATTGTTAACTACAGTACAATTTTCCAGTTAAAAAAATAAATTAAAATGAAAAACTAGAAACAGGGACTTCTTAGGAAGATGGTAGAGTAGGAGGATCCTAATTCAACTTGCCTCAGGGATACAACTAGATAACACTCACATCAGTGTAATTAACCAGTAAAGGACCCAAACACTTGCAGAACAAATTCCACAACTAAATGTAGAGAAGAAACAACACTGAAGAGGGTAGGAAAGCAAATATGTGGTAGGAAGCTAAACTCTACAGGTCTGGTCACCAGAAGGAGGGAGCCACAGTTATGGAGAGGGGTGAAAAATAGATTATCACACTGGGAAGCCTGCAGAGGGAAGATGAATCCCAGTAGCATTTGGTTATGAAAATCAGAGGGGACAAGTTATCCAAGGTCTTACAACCAATGGGACTTAAAGCCTAGACTTAAAATACCAAAGGGCCTGGTTCTGGGAGAACCTGGAGGGTAACAGGAAGCTGAGTCCCTGACTTTAAAGAGAAAACACAAGAAACAGTCCTCAGAGATACAGCACAGAAGCAGCAGTTTGAAAATCATCTGGGCCATACATATAGTAGGGAGAGTTATTTACTAATCTGAGTTCCCTGGGGGACTTCTAAGGAACAAAGAAGCTACAGGTGCCATTTCCCTCCCCACCCCAAAAAATAAAGACATGGCTACCTCCAGGAACAAGTGCAACACTGAAATTCACTACCTGAATTGCTTACAGTGTCATACCCCCTCCAGACAGGCATGTCTTAGTCCTGATGTTACAGGTCTCCTCTCCCAGAAAACTTGCACAAATCTTGCCAACACTAGTCTCACAACTACACAAGTTGCAGGGTTTCAGTCCCTTGGTGGTGGCTGGTCACGTCCCAAAGAGGACATGCACACTTTGTTAAAACCGCCCCTCCCACCCATGCACCCTTTGCTGACATACTCTGGCCACCTTATTCTCGGCTTTGGCTATACATTCCCTGTGCAAGAGGACCAGTACCTCCTTGTTAAAAGTGTGCACCCACTATTGTCAAGAGCAAAAGATGTAGCTGGCTTTCCCAACACATAGAAATAGACATGGAGAATTACACAAAATGAGGAGACAGAGGAATGTATCCCAAAGGAAAGAACAGGATAAAATCATAGCAAGAGACCTAAGCAAAACAAAAATAAATAATACGCCTGATACAAAACTTAAGGTAATCCTCATAAAGATACTTACTGGGCTTGCGAAGAGTGGAGGATGTCAATAAGACCTTGAACTCAGAGATAAAAAAGAACCAATCAGAGATGAACACAATAAATGAAATTAAAAAATATACTAGATTGTGGGGCACCTGGATGGCTCAGTTGATTAAATATCTGCCTTTGGTCCAGGCCATGATCCCAGGGTTCTGGGATCAATCCTCAGATCAGGCTCCCTGCTCAGTGGGAGCCCCTCCCCTCAACTTGTGCGCTCTCTCTCTCTAATAAATAATATATATATATATATATATATATATATATATATATGTATATGTGTATACACACACACACATATATATAAAAAGGACCTAGAGAATGGAGCATTAGATTCAAACTGTGCAGGTAAAAGAGAAAAAAAAATATGCAAAATGAAAACAGACATAGGGAACTCAGTGACTACATCAAACATAATAACATTCACATTATAGAAATCCCAGGAGAAGAAAAGAGGAAAAGGAGGCAAAACATTTATTTGAAGAAATAATAGCCAAAAACTTCCTGAATTTGGGGAAGGAAACAGAAATTCAGATGCAGGAAGATCTGAATTCCTCAACAAAATCAACCTGAGGAGGTCCACACCAAGACACATACTAATTAAAATGACATAAAGGAGTGATAAAGATAGAATTTCAAAAGCAGCAAGAGAATGGAAAATTGTTATATATAAGAGAAACCCCATAAGCCCACCAGCAGATATTTATATAGAAACTTTGCAGTTCAGAAGACAGTGGCATGATATATTCAAAGTGCTGAAAGGAAAAAAATCTGCAGCCAAGAATAAGGCATCCATCCAGCAAGGCTACGATTCAGAATAGAAGGAGATAATAGAGTTTCTAGGGCACACAAAAGTTAAAGGAGATTATGACTACTGAACCAGCCCAACAAGAAATATTAAAGGGGACTCTGAGTGGAAAGAAAGGACCATAAGTAAAAGTAAGAAAAGCAGGAAGTACGAAGACAGTAAAAATAAGTGTATCTGTAAAAATCAGTCAAGGGATTCACAAAATAAAAAGAAGTAATATACCATATACCCAAACCATGGGGAGAAGAGAGTAAAAATGGGTTGAAACTTAAGCAACTATCAACTTAAGATAGACTGCTATAAGTAGATGACATTATATACAAACCTATGGTAACCACAAATCAAAAATCGGTAATGGATACACACACACACACACACACACACACACACACACACAAAGGAATCGAAGTATATCACTAAAGAGAACCAACATATGGTGAGATAAGAGAGCAAGGGAAATAAGGAATAGAGGAGATCCACAAAAACAAACACAAAACAAGTAAGAAAATGACAATAAACACAGACTTATCAATAATTACTCTGAATGTAAATAGAATAAATATTCCAATCACAAAGAAACAGTGTGACAGAATGGTTAAAAAAAAAAAAGACTCATTTGTATGCTACCCACAAGAGACTCACTTCACACCTAAAGACACATGCAGATGGAAAGGGATGAAATAGAGAATTGTTTATCATGCAAATGAATGTGAAAAGAAAGCCAGGAATGCAATACTTGTATCAGGAAATAATGACTTTAAAACAAACAATATAAGAAGAGGCAAAGAAGGACATTATATAATCATTAAAGGGGCAACCCAGCAAGACAATATAACAATTGTAAATATTTATGGATCATATGGGTGCTTATGGGAGCACTCAAATACATAAAACAGTTAATAACAAATATAAAGGACCTAACTTATAGAAACACAATAATAATAGAGGAACTTCACAACCCACTTACATCAATGGGAGATCATCAAAACGGAAAATCAAAAAGGAAACAGTGGCAGTGAATGACACATTGGACCAAATGTGTTTAATAGATGTATTTAGTCCACTCCATTCTAAAACAGAGAATACACATTCTTTACTTCTTTCCTTTTCTCTTCCTTTCTTTCCTTTTAAGGTTTTATTTATTTATTTAACAGAGAGAGAGAGAGTGAGAGAACACAAGCAGAGATAGTGGTAGAGTGAGAGGGAGAACCAGGCTCCCCACTGAGCAGGGAGCCCAATGCAGGGCTCATTCCCAGGACAGTGGGATCATGACCTGAGCCAAAGGCAGATGCTTAACCGACTGAGCCACCCAGGCACCCCATGAATACACATTCTTTTTAGGCTCACATGGAACACAATCCAGACTAGATCACACATTTTAGGTCATGAAGGAAGTTTCAACAATTTCAGAAAGCTCAAAGTCATTCTCATGCATCAAATGTGGTTTTAAGAGGTAAACTTATAGGAATATAGGCATATCTAAAGAAGCAAGAAAAAATCTCAAATAAACCCAACCTTACAACTGAAGGAGGTAGAAGAAGAACACACAAAACCCAAATCCAGCCAAAGAAGAAAATTATAATATGAGAACAGAAATAGATGTTATGGAAACTTAAAACAAACAAACAAAACAAAAAAAAAAAAAAAAACAGATCAATGAAACTAGGAGCTAGTACTTTGAAAAGATCAACAAGAGACATCTGGGTGGCTCAGTCAGTTAAGCGTCTGCCTTCAGCTCTGGTCATAATCCTGGGGTCCTGGGATGGAGTCCTGCAACAGGCTCCTTGCTCAGTTGGGAGCCTGCTTCTCCCTTTGACTGCTACTCCCCCAGCTTGTGCTCTCTCACTTCTCTCACTCTCTCTCTCTGTCAAATAAATAAACAAAATCTTCAAAAAAATGAAAAGATCAACAAAACTGATAAACCTCTAGTCAGACTCATAAAAATAAGAGAGAAAGAGGACTCAACCAAAATCAGAAATGAAGGGAGAGAAATAACAACTGACACCACAGAAAGACAAAGATTTTGAGAGAGCATTATGGAAACATAGGCCAACAAACTGGACAACCTAGAAGAAATGGACAAATTCCTAGAGTATATCACCTGCCAAAACTGAATCAGAAAGAAACAGAAAATTTGAACAGCTCCATTACCAGCAATGAAATTGAATCAGTAATCATAAAACCCCCAACAAACAAGAGTCCAGGATTTGATGGTTTCACAGGTGAATTCTACCAAGCATTTAAAGGAGAGTTAACACATATTCTTCCTAAACTTTTCCAAAAAAACAGAAGAGGATGGAAAACTTCCAAATTCATCTTATGAAACAAGCATTACCCTTACTCCAAAACCAGATTTAAAAAGATACAATAATATAAGACAACTACAGACCCCAATTATCTCTCATGAAGATAGATGCAAAAATCCTCAACAAAATATTAGTAAACCAAATCCAACAATACATTTAAAAAATCACTTACTACAACCAAGTGTGATTTATTCCCAGGATGCAAAGGTGGTTCAATACTGGCAAATCAATTAGCATGATACCTCATATTGGCAAGAGATATTATAATCATAATCATATTATATATCAATTATAATATATAAATTATATCAATTATAATATATAATCACATATTATATATGATCATTTCAGTAGATGCAGAAAAAGAATTTGACAAAGTATAACATGTATCTATGATAAAAAGCCTTAAAACATTAGATTTAGAGGGACCATACTGCAACATAATAAAGGCCATATATGAAGAACTGTTGAATAATATCATCCTCAATGGTGAAAAATGAAGCTAATTTCCCCTAAGGTCAGGAACAAGGCAAGGATGTCCACTTTCACCACTTTTATTTAACATACTAATGAAGTCCTGGCCACAACAATTGCATAAAGGAAAGGCATAAAAGGCACCCAGTTGGTAAGGAATCAGTAAATTTTTCATATTTGTAGATTCCATGATATGGAATGTACTTAGAAAGTACTCCACCAAAAATCTACTAGAACTGATAAATGATTTTAAGAATTTAATAATTTAATAAATAATAAATGATTTTAATAATTTAATAGAATAATTTAATTTAATAATTTAATAATAAATGATTTCTACTGAAAGGCTCCACCAAAAATCTACTAGAACTGATAAATGATTTTAGTAATCACAGGATACAAAATCAATGTACAGAAACCTGCCACATTTCTTTACCCTAATGATAAAGCAGCAAAAAAAGAAATAAAAAAGTCTCATTTACAAGTGCACCAAAAATTCTAAAATACCTAGGATTAAACTTAACCAAGGAAGCAAAAGACCTGCACTCTAAAGACTATAAAACACTGAAGAAAGAAACTGAGGAAGACATAAAGAAATGGAAGACATTCCATGCTCATGGATTAGAAGAAAAATATTGTTAAAATATCCATACTACCCAAAGCAATCTACATATTTAATGCAATCCTTAGCAAAATAACAACATCATTTTTCACAGAACTAGAAAAACAATCCTAAAATTTGTATGGAACTGCAAAAGACTCCAAAGCAATCTTTGAAAAGAAAAACAAGACACAACCCCCTAATTTTAGTTATATTACAAAGCTCTAGTAACGAAACAGTATGATACTGGCACAAAAAAAAACAAACATAGATCACTAGAACAGAATACAAAGCCTAGAAATAAACCCTCAATTATATGGCTAATTAATCTTTGACAAAGGATGAAAGAATATCCAATGGAAAGATCTTCTCTTCAACATACGGTTCTGAGAAAAACATATTACATGCGAAAGAATGAAACTAGACCACTCCTACACCAAACACAAAAATAAACTCATGAATTAAGGACCCAAATGTGAGATGTAAAACCATAAAATCCTAGACAATAGCACAGGCAGTAATTTCTCTGACATTGGCTATAACATCTTTCTAGATACGTCTCCTGAGGTAAGGGACACAAAAGCAAAAATAAACTATTGTGACTACATCTAAATAAAAATCCCAGCAAAAGCAATAATCAACAAAACTAAAAGACAATCTACTGAACGGTAGAAGATATTTGCAAATGATGTATCTGATAATGGGTTTGTATCCAAACTTATAAAACTCAACAGACAAAAAACCAATATTCCAATTAAAAAATGGGCAGAAGAAAAGAATAGACATTTCTCCAAAGAAGACATATAGATGGAAAGCACACACATGACAAGATGTGCCACATCACAACTCATCAGGGAAATGCAAATCAAAAGTACAATGAGAGATCACCTCACACCTCTCAGTCTGGTTAAAATCAACAATACAAGAAACAGTAAGTGATTGTAAGGATGTGGAGAAAAAGGAACCCTCTTGTATAGTTGGTAGAATGCAAACTGGGGAGGACAGTATGGAGAGTTCTCAAAAAATTAAAAATACAATGACCATATGATCCTGTAATTTTAGTAAAAAGTCTCACCATGAAAACATTGATTCAAAGGGATACATGAACCCTATGTTTATTGTAGCATTTGTTACAGCAGCCAAATTATTGAAGAGCTCAAGTATCCACTGACAGATGAATGGATAAAGAAGTTTTGTGTGTATATACATACATGCATATATACACACACACACATATATATATACATATACATATACAAACATGTATATACACATACAGATTCCATTACATAGAAATTATATACATACACATATACATATGTGTGTGTGTAGTGGAATACTATTCAGCCATAAGAAAGAATGAAATCTTGCCATTTGCCACAATGGCTAGATCTAGAGAGAATAATGCTAAGTGAAATAAGTCAGTCAGAGAAAGACAAATACCATGATTTCAGTCATATGTGGTATTTAACAAATGAACAAAGAAAAAAAAAAAAGGAGAGAGAAACTGAAAAAAGAGACTAACCATAAAGCACAAACTGGTTGTTACCAGAGAGGAGGTTGGGGGGCGAAACAGGTGAAGGGTTTAAGAGTACACTTATCTTGATGAGCACTGAGTAATATATGGAAATGTCAAATCACTATATTATACACCTGAAACAAAGGTAACACTGTATGTTAACTACACTGGAATTAAAGTTTTAAAAATTTGAGCAACTAGAAACAATATGTTATTCAGAATAGGAAATAAAATATGATTTAATCATAAAATGGAATTTTGAGTACAAAGAAGTACATAGAACAGATAAGACATAGGAATCAATGTGGATAAATCTCAAAATCACAATGGGGGGGCACCTGGCTGGCTCAGTTGGTAAAGCATATGACCCTTGACTCAGGGTTGTGAGTTTGAACACCACATTGGGTTAGAGATAACTTAAAAAAAAATCTTCAAAAAAAAAAAAAAGTCACAAAGTTGACCAAATATAGGAAAGTTATAAATCTATATATGTACTATATAATATATTTTTTAAAGATTTTATTTATTTATTTGACAGACAGAGATCACAAGTAGGCAGAGAGGCAGGCAGAGAGAGAAGAGGAAGCGGGCTCCCTGTTGAGCAGAGAGCCCAATGCGGGGCTCGATCCCAGGACCCTGAGATTATGACCTGAGCCGAAGGCAGAGGCTTAACCCACTGAGCCACCCAGGCGTCCCTGTACTATATAATATTAAATATTCAAATATTTTAAACCCCCCAGAACAATAGAATGTAGGATTTTAGATATTTAAAAACAAAAAAACTGAAGGACATATCCAAATATAGAAGAGTAGTTACTTTAAGCATGAGGTTCTTGGAAGGGGAAGAAGCTGGAGCTTTAGTTTTCTGTACTGCCTTTTACATTTAAGGAAAAATAAGCACATATACTGAGTGAAAGAGATAATGAAGGAATTGTGCATTGTTAATGTCTATTTAATCTTTGGAATGTATTTATAAATATATCTATTATACCATTTTCTACTACTTTTTGTAGTTCAACCTTATTGACAATGAGGAACAGTTTGTACAATACACAGTAAAGCAGCCCATTTGTCTTTCTCATTTCCTTTGTAAGAGCAGTATTTAACTACAGTATAGTTATGGTAGCTTCAATAAATATGGAATAAGCTTCATTACGTAAAAATCAAATTAGCATGTGATTTCCGATATTAGAAAGGTAAACACCAATGATTCAGGTAAAAAGTATATAAGGATTTCCTTACTGTAATCCTAAGTCTGTTTTATAGATTATTAACTATTCAATAGCAGTTTAAGAGGAAAGAAACTCAAGAATCAGATAAGAAAAATCATGTCAGAATTTAACCAAAGGAGCATATATTTATGATTAAATAAAATATTTACACAGCTTGATTTAAAGTTAATTTTATCTCTATATGTCAAAAATGCAACTACTGCCAAATGTCAAGGTCTTATTTTTCTCCAATTGATAAGAATGTTGCTTAAAAATATCTGATAATGGGGAAATAAGGATATATTTTATTTTATTTTTTATTTTTTTAAAAGATTTTATTTATTTATTTGACAGAAATCACAAGTAGGCAGAGAGGCAGGCAGAGAGCGGGGAAGCAGGTTCCCCGCTAAGCAGAGAGCCCACAATGTGGGGCTCGATCTCAGGACCCTGAGATCATGACCTGAGCCAAAGGCAGAGGCTTTAACCCACTGAGCCACCCAGGCGCCCCAAGGATATATTTTAAATTTAAAAATTCTTATCAGATAGTAATATATTTAGCTTATCCAAAAATGGCAAAGCAGTTAGTAAAATGACTTTTCTACGATTAAAATAAATATCTATGCAACTCCAATAGTAGAAAACTTATCAAAAGCCTTTATTTTGTTATTTTAAACTTTGAATTTTTTAAATGCAGATAAATAGATATAGCAGAGCTCTATTCTTTAAGTGTTTTGTTTGAGACGGAGACAGAGAGAGAGAGAGAGAGCGCAAGCAGGATGAGGGGCAGAGTGAGACACAGAATACAGACTCCTCACTACACAGGGAGCCCGATGCGGGGCTCAATGCGGGGCTCAATGCGGGGCTTGATGCTGGGACTCTGGGATTATGACCCTGGTCAAAGGCAGATGCTTAACCGACTGAGCCACCCAGGAGCCCCAGCAGAGTTCTATTCTTAAAAAAAAAAAAAAACAGATTACATGTCACAAATAAGTAGGTGAAAGAAATTAGGTGCTTCAAGATCACAGAGAGAGCGATCTCATTTCTCAAAAAGGACCGCCTCAAAAACAGACATTGGGCTTCATGTCTCCTTGTATTATGGAAGAATAAATATCTATGCAAATTCTCAGTGATGAGACCTTCACGTATTCCAGGACTGTATAGTAATACCTGGGTGAATTTCCAATTTCAGAAAATGTTTATGCCCCTGCCCCTTAAACACCCCGGGAAAGAGACTACCTCACCAAATCTGCCACTCCAGTCATCCCACTTTTCAGTCCAAGTTTCCTGGTATAATGAATAATTAAGCCATCCAGAATTAGGTTATCTCCTTTTCAAATTATAATAAGTAAATTCTTTCTCTTTCTTTCTTTGCAAAATTGCTTTAATATTTAAATTATGAATTTATCTGCCTTCAGAAAGATGATCCTTATCAACCATGTATTTGACTGAAACACATTATTTAACCTGTTTCTTCTTCTATGTGATGGGGTTAACAATAGGACCTGTGTCAAAAAACTTTACTTGTAATAAGGACCACACAGTTAATATCAATAAGGTACTTGGAAAAATGCCCAGCCTTAGTCAAGTCTAAATTAACATCTGTTAAATTTAAAAGGTGAAAGAGACAGTGATGGGCATTTTATCAAGTGCTCTAGCAAATGATGTTTGCCATCACAACTTTTTAAGTAATATATCATAAAGCTGAAACACAGCAACATTTTCAAGGCTGCAATCAAAGGATCACCTCTGACCTGATCACCCTGGGTAATTTTTCAGTAGTGATGAGAGGCAAAAATTACACCCCGTTTGGATCTGTGTTCTACCTACAAACCAGCCAGCGGCCTCTGACGCTAGCACCTGACGTTTTACTATTTACACAAAGTTTTCTTCTTCTAGTCTGCCTTTTACATACAACCATAACTAACATTAGTATCATGAGTTATGAGTTCATAGGGGGAAGGAGTTTATCTGGGTGTGTTTTCCATAAAATTAAGGAACCCACCATCTGTAAAGACGCGGATTAGAGAGAAAAAGTAGAGACACTGGTGTTAAATGAGAGCTTGAAGTTGCAAAAGAAAATAGATGTACTGCTTTATCAAGGATTTGTTTTTATCTTTCAAAAACTCATGCAGGAAAATTGACAAGAGTGAGAAATAATTTTCCAAAGTCTGTGATCTATTGTTCACTTCCCTGGGGAAAGTCCATGAAAAACACTAAGAGAAATGGTTGAGTGGGAGTCAATATGTGAAAAAGCGTGCCAGACTCTGCTTCATATCCACCTCTGGACAAATGAAGCTATTGGCAGCAAGAGGCTGGATAACATATGTTTCTACCTGTTTCCTAAACTGACCTCTAAATATAGTATAAAATATAATATGTAATAAAATATAATATATAGTTGTATATATAATAATATAAAATAAAAAAATAATATAATATGGAAAAACCTCACACAAAACTGATTAGTGCTGAAGAAAAAGAATGTCAGTAAAACTTATATAGTAATAAATCTATTATGATGTAGGGAATAAAAATTCTAGCAACTAAACTGTGTGCCTCTGAGAAAATTAGAATTTACTGTAGGCTTAGTTTCCTAAGACATTAAATGAAATAATTGGGGCAAAATTTCAGTGTCCATGTGAGTTTTGAAACTCCTCAATTCAATGAGCCATCTTGCAGTTTGCCTTTAAAGTACTTGTCTATACTGGCTTTAGAGATGGTGTAAAGGGTTAGGCCTTTCTTTCAAAAACAAAGGTCACTACCATTGACAGCAATAAAAATTCCCTTTGTCCTTTAAGCCTGCATTGCTCACATATCATATCTTCTGAATTATTCCAAGAACAGAAGGAACAGTTTGATGCGAACAAGAGGGTAAATGCTAGTGCCATAATTCTCAGATGCCTATCATAAAAACTGGAGATGGAGCTCATTGCAATCAGTGATGATTTCTGTAAAGGAATTATAAAGAGAAAAGCTGTCACTGAAAGTGGTTTTGAATAAAGGAGGAATCTAGAAGAAAGAAATAATTATTATTTTGAAATCTGACATCCTTTTACCTCCTGAAATTCCGGTTTATATTGACTGACTCTGTAGTTTGCTTGTTACATGTAAGCAGAATAATGAAAGTTATAATGTCAAGGACTAAAGTGAACTACACATATGACTGTCACATCATCATCATCATCAATTATATTGTTGAAAGACTACAGGGTGTATGACAATACACTATGAATAGTCAGTTTTCTTCTCCTCAGTTTAGCTTAGAATATATTTCCCTGACTATCTCAGAGAAAGGAAAGCTCTCAATCTGTCTCCATTCCTGAGGCTCTTATCTCGTCAGATTAGGGGCATATAGCCTGCAAGTGACCTACCATCCTAAGAAAGGGGAACACAGAAGTAAATTTTGTCCTGCCCTTGAATGTCCCTTTATTTTGTGATATATGATTTTCACCCCTCCCTGTGTATTATGAATACAAAACTGGGACAAAAATTAGAACTATACAAAGAACTTTCTCTACCTCATATATGGGAGGCCATAAAACTAACTGACAAACTTAAAAGTTATAGTTATGGAAACACTCAAAGCAATAGTTAAAGAGATAACAGACCAATTTGAAAAATTAGTAAAAGGTATGATTTTTTATTATAGTGCTTATATATTTCTTATATATATTGCTTACATCAAACAGGATAAATGCAAAGAAACACCTAAATATACTGTAAAACTGTAGGGATAAAAGTAAAAAAAAAAAAAGTACATAAAAAAGAATCAGAAATAAAAGATAGTCTATAAATAAAAATATTTAGGGGCGCCTGAGTGGCTCAGTTGGCTAAGCAACTGCTTTTAACTCAGGTTATGATCCCAGGGTCCTGGGATTGAGCTTGCATTGGCTCTCTGTTCAGCAGGGAGTCTGTTTCTCCCTCTGCCTTGGCTGTTTCCCCTTCTTGTGCTCTCTCTCTCAATCAAATAAACAAAATCTTTAATAATAACAATAAAATAAATTTAAAAATAAATATAAAAAATAAAAATAATATTTAGATGAACATCCAACTTCTTGATGCAACAATGGCATCAGGAAATCATAAAAGGTCTTTAAAATGCTTGGGAGAAAAGGACTATAAACGCTGAATTATGCACTAGTGAAGCTATATTTCAAAAATGATTAAACAAAAAATATTTCAAATATAGTCTGTATTTATTACCGATAAATTCATGAAAAAAGGAATATATTCCCTAAAAGTGCTTTAATGAGACCAAAAAGATGGTCCGAAATACAAGAAAATAATAGTAACAGGCAAACCAAACGGTAAACTTTCTTTTCAGGGAATCTAAACAAAAATTACAAATAGCAAAAATGGGACTCCTGGGTGACTCAGTGGGTTAATGTGGGACTCCTGGTTTTAGCTCAAGTTATAATATCATGGGTCATGGGATCGCCCCCTCGGCTGGGAGTCTGCTTCAAGATCCTCTCCCTCTACTTCTCCCCCCCACTCACCTGCATGGGCACACTTTCTCTCTCCCAAATAAATAAGTACATCTTTAAAAAAAAAACAAATAGCAAAAATAAAAATCTCTAACTTACAGACTCAGGAAAAAAAACAGATATAACAAGCTAGAAAATAATAGCAGTACACTGGGAAAGATGAAACACTGGGAAATTGTGCAACACTTTAAGATCTTTGTGTTGTTCATTAAAAAACGATGCTGATTGAGAGAGACCCCCTCAGCCTATGATGTAGATTGCTAGAAATAGTATCACTCCAAACCTGAAAACAAGAAAAAAATCTGTCTGAAGCCCTCAGAGGGCTGAGATCATAGGACAAGTAAGCAACCTGAAATCTCAGACCCTAGAATGAGAGACAGAATCTGAACCCTGGCTGACGTGTGGATGTGCAGAGGAGGAAATCATGCTAGAAATTACATAAGGGGGTGTAAGAATCTAGTTTTTTCCCCCCTACAAGTGATTAAGCTAGTGATTAAGTAGGAGTTAGAATGAAAATATAGAAACTATGGCAGTCACAGCCACAATAAGAAGAGTTTACACTCATGAAATAAGATTTTCATAGATCTCTACCAAGCTCATGAAAGAGGACTGTTACAGGCAGGAGACTAGAGAAAGCTCCCTCTAGTGATGGGATGCCACAGGATGGACAGAGGCATCAAGTCCAGGGAGGGATGAGCCCCCACCTAAAGCTATTATCGCTACAGAAGAAAAGTCATCTGGTGCTGGGGAGGGCAACAAAGCTCACTGTTCAAGGCACAGATGAAGACAGAAGACAGTAGCATGACATCTTTAAAATCTGTAAAAAATTAAAAGTTGTTACCAAAAATATGTATAAAAAATTAAGGTGATGATATAAAGTTTTTTTGAGGCAGAAAAATACGTAAGAGAATATGTTTCCAGTAGCCATGTCCTAGAATAAATCTTATAGTCCTTAAGGGAAAAGGAACATGATACCACACTGAAGCTTAGATCTACAAAAAGAAAGAGATCTCTGGAAATGGTGAAAATAAAGGAATTATTTTAAAAACGTATCTCTTATTTCAATTACTCTAGAAATAGTGTATAAACCAAAAAACCAAAAAGCATTGTGCAATTTGTAGCATATATGATAGTGAAATGTATGGCAGCAACAGAACAAAAATAAGAGGGCAGAACTGGAAGTATGAGGTTTAAGTGTCCAATAGTAGACATAATGGAGACATTATTTAAAGGTGGGATGTGATGGAAGATTTATAACTTAAACCCTAGGAAATAGAGATATACATAATAATCCAAAGACAGAGATAAAATGAAATAATACATTGTTAAAATCCATGTTGCTTATTCTAAGTCTTAATATCTAGTAATGTAAGACCTACACATTTGTCCTTTTCCAAGACTGTCTTGGCTAGTCTTCGACCTTTGTATTGCTATATAAATTTAAGAATAACCCTATCAGTGTTCCCCCAACCACCCCCCCACAAAGAGCTGTTAGAATGTTGATTGGAACTGCATCACATATTGACATAATTATAATATCTTATCTCCCGGTCCAAAACCATGACATAATGCTTCAACTATGTGGGTTCACGTTGAATTGCCTCTAGAGTGATTTGTACTTGTGCATATAAATATATATAACCTCTTGTTAGTTTTGTTCTTAGTTACTTAAATTCTGTGATATATTAAGTTGTATATTTTTATGAATTTCATATTCTATGTATTTGTATATATAAATACCATTGATTTATTTCTAGGAAAATTGCTAATTCATTTATAAACTATAATAGACTGTTGTTCTCTTTTGGGTTTTCTGAATATAAAAAGGATGTCAATTATGAACAATGACATGTTTATTTCTTCCTTTGTAATATGTGTAACATTTGCTTATTTACATTACCTTATGATAATAGCTGGAAATGACAATTAAATGTTGAATATATGTGATGGCAGCAGAAATTCACACTCAGAAGAAAAGCCTGGCTTCAAAGGAAAATTCTTTAACTCATGGTGTTTGTTGTATTTGTTTTTCTTTTGTCATTCTGTCACTAGATTAAGAAAGTTCCTTCCTATTCCTATTTTGCTAATTTTATCTATAAAAAATATTAACCTATTAATGTATTTTTCTGCACCTATTAAGATAGTCATGACCCTTATTTTGTTAGTATGATAATTTGTCTTCATTATCTGAAGTTAAGTCAATTCTATATTCTTGATTTGGAGTGGCAATATTTGCGTAGGAGTTTAGCATTAATGTTCATGCAGCTATTAACCAGTATTTTTTTTTCCTTACTTGTAAGGTCTTTGATAGTTTTGGGGATCAAAAGTATATATGCCTCAAAAAGTGAGTTCAGAATTATTCATCCAATAAGGACATCTGGCCAGGATAAGCAGAAAAAGAAATAAGCAAAAGAGAATACACACACACACACACATACACACACAACATATTTAACTCAGGGAATTAATTTTCTCTAAAAGATAGTTTTGATATTGTCAAAATTTCAGATAATGAGGAAAATTTTTGCATATTTTATATTATTAAAACTGCATATTATAGACTAATTTATTTTAAGGTGCACATTGCAACATCTGGCAAATCTGGCTATAACTATGCATAATTTGAGAAGGGAGTTGGACCACAGTATACATTTTTAGTCAAATATTTAATGTGTCCCTGGGGTGTACTTAATTTTAGTAATGTCCTGATAAATTTCAGATGTTTCTAGGGTAACATCTGAAAAACAATTATATACATTTTAGAGATGCTGAGCTGCTTATTCTATTGATCCTATTTGAAATATAGGAACAGTGCCAGGAATAAGAAATGTGGTGTGATGAAGGGTGTACATAAGTTTTTGGAGGAGGTAATCCCCTCTTCCAAGGGAAAGCTATGCTTTCATCTCAAGTTGCAGAACTTGAAGTGTAAGAGCACAAATTTCATGAAGAGCTTATGTGAAGTATTCTAACCTCAAGGAAGAATGCAAGGCTTTCCTTTCTTTCCATCTGGGAAAAAAAAAAAAAAAGTATTCTCACTTGGATCAAGGTCTGAGGATTATCCTCTAGTACTAGGCTTGGGGCCCACAACGAGAAGAGTGTTTCTGGTTTGGTTTGTGTGACATTTTACCATGGGATGTTACTTTGCAATGCTTTGTTTTGCTATTCTGTTTTAGGTTCTTTCCCCCACTGAGACTCTGTAGTCAGATAGCCTGGTGTATCCTCTTTTCCCTCTTAAACACTCAATAGCCAATTGGAAATGTGAGTATTAGGAAATAAGTCAAGAAAAAATTAAGTTTAGTTTTATATGTCTTACTCTAAGGATGAGAATATTCTTTATGGCTTACTCACACCTCAGACAAATTTACCAGAGAACAGAACTACATCAATGCTTGGGGCCAACACCATAGGAAATAATGATTAACAAATTTAACTCTGTGCTAGAAATAAACTTCATGTGTCTAGAATGCTGGTTGGTGACATCTTAAGTTCCTAAGATCTAAGGATATTACCTAAAGAAAGTTTTAGCAAACAGAGCTAATAACTTATTTATTTTATTATAAAGTATTAGACAGTAGACTGAATGCCACAAAAGAGTTAGACTTAAAATGATCCATGAAATTCAAGGAAGAAGAGATCACAAGTAACAAGAATTAAAAAGGAAGTCTATTTAAGAAGAAATTGCTGTGATTAACTGCATTATGAATCCACACAAGGTCCTTGTGTTATGAGAGAGACCATATTTACATAAAGGATAACTGTGTTAAAAGATGTGTGTTGGGGCGCCTGGGTGGCTCAGTCAGTTGAGTATTTGATTCCTGGTTTCAGCTCAGGTCATGATCTCAGGGTGGTAAGACAGACCTCCACACTCAGTGGGGAGTCAGCTTGAGATTCTCTCTCTCCCTCTCCTTCTGCCCCACCCACACTCAGTCTCTCTCTCTCAAATAAATAAATCTTAAAAAAAAAAAAAGTTGCCTGTTTGTCTCTCTCTCACACATACACACAGATGCAAATACAAACACATAGAAACATCTCACAACTGTCCTCAAGTCCTCTTATGTGAGAAGAGGAAAATATGAGGAGTAAGAGAGATACAAGGTCCCCTTCTGTGCTCATGTTATGATTTGTGTCAAGTGCGCCTAGATCTTGATGCATATTAGGACTCGATTTTTATACTGAGAACATATGTTTATGACTCTCAGGAATAATTAGCACATTTTTATCCTTGCGTCTTTGGAGTTTTAAAAAGGGAAGGATCTAGAATTATGGTAAAGACAGGTCATCTCCCAATTCCCAATGGAAAAACTTCTTTGCTTGTAGGTCATAACTATATTACCATTTGTATATCCCCTAAAGGAGAGCGTCCTCCAAATAGCTTTGTATTTCTTATTAGTAACTTCATACCCTATAATGAACAACAGAGTACTTGCAAGTACTAGGCACTCAGGAAATATTTCCTGTCGAGCAGAGAGCCTGATGCGGGGCTCGATCCCAGAACCCCGGGATCATGACCTGAGCCGAAAGCAGAGGCTTTAATCCACTGAGCCACCCAGGCGCCCCACGAAATATTTTTGAACTAGGCATTGGTTAAAAGAAATAGAATGAATTAATGGCACAAGAAATTACACATTATCTGTGGAAGACAATGCAATTTTTGTCTGTTTAAAATAATCAGGATAGCTTTGCTATTCTTTTAATTCACTTGTAGCCTTTCTCTACTCTATAATTGACTAATTCAATATCCTCTTTACAGTCTAATTAAGACCGTTTTTTGCTAGTAAAATGGATAAAAATACATTGAAATATATTATTGCTCACAGAAGTAAATGTGTTGTTTTCTCTTAATAATTACATTCTTTATTATAATTCACATTCATAGAATATGGTCATAGAATTTTTATTAATTTAATCAATGTGACAAAATACAAATGGTCTCTGAAAATGTCAGTCAAATCAGTTGCCTGCTTAAACTGATGAGTTCATTCAGCTAAAATGGATATTCTACTACACAATTATTCATAGAGCTACCTTTGTAGCTGTAAATGACCTAACATAAAGCAAGATAAAGTTACTAAACTTAAGAATGAATGGCTCTTCCTATGTGAATGTAATGTTCTATTTACAATCAAATCTTATAAGTGTTAATTAGTTTCCTGACTTATTTCTGAGTTGGTTGATGCATAAGAGAGTACAACTTAATTCAGTGGTCCTATTTCTTGGAAGATACTGTCAAAGTTTATAATTCTAAGAAATTTTATTGAGGCAATAAGTAACATATAGAATTTAAAATTAAGATTTAAAAAACTATCTAACATAGGCAGTGGGTCTGCTCCAGTTAAATCAGTATTGTAGGCACGGAAATCTGCACTTGTGTAGATTGATGGTTCTTTAGAGAAATGACCTAAGATGTCAAGAGAAACATTAGAGAATGGAAGTCTTCAAGGAAAATGTCTCTGTGATTGCTCTCACATTGAGATCTTTGCTCATCTTTCTCAGTTGAAGCAGCTTGTGAAGATTGCTGACAGGAAAAATGTTACAGATAAGAATTCAGACGATCTAAAGAATTTGTCTTTGATACAACAATGTGCAAGGGAAAGCCCATGGTACGAGTGTATGAATAGAGGATAGCACTGAGTGTGTAATGTACCAGAACTTTCATAGCACTCCTCCAAGTGTTCCTATGAAACAGATCATGATAGATATACCCTTGACAAAGAAGAGAAAGTTGTGGAATAAGGACTTGCTCTATCCATAACCAGGCATCCAGTTTTCACCTACAATTCCAAGTAGGACAGGAAAGAATTTCTGAAATCTCTTGACCAATTTAACTCCCTATGGCAGTGCAGAATCTCTCCACTTCCCAACCCATTACATCCATTGTAACTCAGGGAAAATTTGAAAACTTCTACTTCTAGTACCCCATTTTGTTTGTTCATTTTTCTTTCCTTTAATATGCCTCAGATATCATTTTCCACTATGCCAATTAGAAATGAAGAAAAAGCTGTATGTCAGAAATGGTTAAGTGTTTTAGTTATTTTTATTCAATTAAATGCCATAACATACATTTTAAGTTATTGCTATAAATATTTAAAATAGAGGAGAAGGGAGTAAAACTAAAAGTTAGGAGATAAGATGGCTGATGCAAAGGACTTGTGGTCCTTATAGCAAACAGATAATAAATTATTACTGACATTTCAGGGGTGCGATTGTAAAGGTCTCAGAAGTTCAGACCACGTAAAATATTTTTATACAAGTTCTTGTTTTTGCATATATTGCTTTATCACTTGTGAGACTCAAGCTGTATCTCTTTTCTAAAGATGTTTATGACCACTTTGCCCCCCAAAATAAATAATTGGGTATTGCTTTCACAGAGAAACATTCTCCATTACAGAACTTTTTCCACCACTCTTCTGACTCTTTAAGGGCATGTATTTTTATATTTTCCAACTTTTTAATCCTATAATTTAGCATGCTGCATGGAAAATAGAAAATACTCAAATTTTGTCATGAATGAAATGTATTTAAATAAATTTTTAAAATTGGGTATGAATGACTCTAGAAATTGAATGGGTGATGATGTTATTACTTAAAAGATCAGGAGGAGAAACACGTTGTGGGTTTTTTTTTTTCTGTCATGAATATTTTGGAACATTTAAATAAGGATTTCAAATAAACAGCTGTGAATGCCACCTAGGATATTTGAAAATGTTTATAGCGAAGGTAAGAATTTGGAAATCACCAATTCAAAGACAGTATTTAAAGTTATCAGAATTAAATGAAATAATCATAATAAATAAAACAATCATGGAAAAAAAACATATAGATCAACAAAAATAGGATAGCTTTGATTGGACTTGAGGAAACCAATACAATGAGGGACACAAGAGAAGATCCAGAGATTTAAGAAGGATGAATAACAGCAACTAAAGACAAAAGAGGACACTAAAGAGAATACTGTCATAGGAGATATAGGGAAATGAGATTCAAAAAAGAATGTGTAAAAAATAAAAAAGAATGTGTGCTTTATTGCACCAAGCCTTTGGGGACAAAAACTAAATATATTTCTTACTATAAAAAAGCTGTGGAAATATAAGAAAATAGGAATAAAGCACAACATGATGTCATCACTTTTTTAATAGTGATAGCTCAAAAATTAGAGGACAGATATTATTCTAACTAGGTGATCCATCCAAGGCCTGTCCAAAGATATATTATTAGGATTACTGTGTTGCATAACCGACAGTTTTCCAAATAAAGCTGGAAGTTTTAGTGAGAGCACCATGTGGAAAGAACAGGAGTAAGAAAGTCAGAGTTTAGAAACCCACAAGTGCTTAGAATGAATGCATCACACAGTTTAAGAGAAGGGGCTAAAAATTAAATGGATGCTGTATCATGAGCAACCATCTAATCTATGCTAAGGAATTCTGGTTTTGTCCTAAAATTAAAAAAAAAAAAAAAGACACTGGCAGATTTTAAACAGAGGAGTTACATGGTCAGATTTTTATCTTATAAATACCACTATCTCACAGCTGGAAAAATGGGAGACAGGGAGCATCTTAAGAAGTTGACTCTTGGGACGCCTGGGTGGCTCAGTTGGTTAAGCGGCTGCCTTCGGCTCAGGTCATGATCCCAGCGTCCTGGGATCGAGTCCCACATTGGGCTCCTTGCTCGGCAGGGAGCCTGCTTCTCCCTCTGCCTCTGCCTGCCTCTCTGTCTGCCTGTGCTCTCTCTCTCTCTCTCTATAACAAATAAATAAAAATTTAAAAAAATATTAAAAAAAAAATTAAAAAAAAAAAAAAAGAAGTTGACTCTTCTCTCAAGATAGGAAACCATAAAATTCAGAACTAAGATTATGAGCATATGGAAACAATGCCAGCCTGTGGAGTCACAGAAGAGAAAGCAAATTGAAGGATTTTAGGGATTTGTATACAGCCTCTGGCAAGTCTCAGTATCTGAGAGCTGTAGGGCTTCGAACACAACTATAACTCTTTTGCAAATAACTCTTTTGCTTTTAAGAAACAGATTTTGGCTTGCCATTTGGCCCTGGATAGGAGTCTAAAATTCTGCAAACTGAACTGTTTTGTTTTTTTTTTTATGAACTAGGTATTATTGGACCCAGAAAGCCATAAATCTGGGATATATAGCAGCACTCCATCTTCAAGTGGAAGCAATATGAACAAAGTCCTTACTTTGCACGGCTCCAATATGTGCACATTTTAGTTGCTATAGCTTAGTTAGGTACTAGTCTCACCCAACAACACACCTCAAAGTACTATGGTATATTAATCTCAAGTAGCTGTATGAGAGACGATCTTTACTGCCAGCTCCGCAATCCAAAAATCACTGTGTAAATAACATGAGCATCATGATCAGTGATCAGTAACATCACTGTTCAGTCTGTTGAAGACTGGTCATGCTGTTATTTGGTTCATACTCAGACAGGAAAGAGAGTAGTCACGTTGTCTCCCTGTGTTCCAGTAACAAACTTACAAGACCACTCACAAAAAGTGGTAATTAAAAGAGGGACTTGTCCCACACAGATGAAAGTGCCGCAAAATAGTGAAAAGTGGTATTGCTGGAAGTACAGTGTGAGTGAGACTTCACTGGAGTTATAGAAGAAATAGCTGATGTCAACACTGCCACCCACCATTGGAGAAACTAAATATGTGGACCCTGGTGAATATGAAGTCATTGATATAAATGAGGAAAGTAATGAAAAGGATGATGATATCCCTGGGGAAGATCCACATTAAAGAGACTTTCATGGATATTTCACAGCATTGAAAGTGCAAAGGAAAAAAAAAATGTTGGAAGCTGATACAAACTCAGATGTATGACAATTCACCAAGGCACAGAAGAGATGCTCACTCCATATAGTAAGTTATATGGCAGGAAGAAGGCAAGCACTCTTCAAACTATTCCTGGTGAGATTTTACAAAGAAATAACATTTAATTTTCAATGTTTCTAACGTTTTAAGTTACAATGTACAAAATACATATTAGCTTTACCAGTTTTTCAGTTGCCCTTTTTATTTTCATATAGTTAATGTTGGTGTAGTTTATCTTACAATTGGATACAAAATATTTAGAGGGGATTTTTATTGGATTTAAAGAGAAATTAACATCAGTCAAAGCTGAACATGGAACCAGATGTACTTTGTGTCCACTTTGGAAGAGGGAGATAGTGTTTTACAGAAGTGATAATTGTATCTTATTGTTTGATTGTTCTATTTATTTATTTATTTATGAGAGAACATGAAAGAGTGAGAGAGCAGAGGAAGGGGCAGAGGGACAGAGAGAGTCCTGAAGCAGACTCCCTGCTGAGTGCGGAACCCTATGAGAGGCAGATCCCGGGACTCTGAGAGGATGACCTGAGCTGAAATCAAGAGTTGGCCACTTAACCAACTGAGCCATCCAGCATCCCAATTGTATCATTTTAAATGGAAACATGATGTCAGTTTTACTGCACGCAGTCTTGAATATGAAGAAGAAAAAAAGTTGTGATTGAAAGAAGTAGCATGACTAGATGCTGAATAACTGTTGGTAACTGTGTGGCTAATTTACAGTGTGGCTCTTAGCTTTCTGATCCTGGTCATTCTGTAAAACTATCTGGCTGGGATAGGGGTGAACAGCAGTATTTTCTCCATAAAAATCTGAGTGACTATGTCCTCTTTCCTTTTACTCTCCCAATTGTTTCAAACTAGACTCTGCTTTCCCTAACCACTTGAGCTCTTTTCTGTAATTGGAAGGGGATGGGATCACACAAACTGCATTTTTCAAGCTTTTTGTTGACTGGTTTCTGGTTCGGTTTTGCCAATGAGAGGCACTGGTAGAAGATCAGATTAAAAAGTAGGGGAGAAGTGGGTCTCCTTTTTTCTTCTGGGTTCTAGACAAGACTATAGCATCTGTGATGGGGGCTTCCAAGTTCTCATCAACACTGCTCAGCTCCTGGTGGCAGGATCAAAACTGACATGGGACACCGACTTCAACCAGATACACTGGGTTCCTGGACTTTGTAGAGACATTTCTTTGTGTTCCTGCATTATTGGTCCAGGTGACATTGCCTTCCCCCATTCTCCCCTCTCAACCTTTCTTGAATAATTTCTGTGTTAAATTTTCTCTAATAAAGATTTATAGTATCTTCAGTTTTCCTGATAAAATAGGACTGATGATTGTCGAATATTGAGCTTTGAGAATTGGTAGAAATCAATGATTATGACAATCTTCTACCTTAATAATTGTCTAGATGGTGAAGATAGGTTTATTAGTGGTAATGATGTGTAATCAATAACGCCAAATGTTGCCAATATTTCAAACAGGGTAAAGACTACAAGAGAAATGTTGAACTTACAATTAGATGCTTACTTTCAGCATATTTAACATAAACTACCCTTATGGTTAGTTTGAGTTCTCCTTATCCTAAAAGCACACTTAGGGCTGAATCAAATTCCCTTTTATTTGCAAAGCAAGTCTGGGTGGTATCTTTGGAAAACATAAACACATGTTGTAGAAAAAAAAAAAATGGTTGTGGATTACTCTTTCACAATTACATGATAAAGGGGAGAGATTTATAGAATAGCATCATAAAATGTGGCAGAGTTATTTTTTTATCTTGGGAGACATGGGAAAATATGTCAGTTTTGAAAGCAGAAGAGAAAGAAAAGACAAGAGGGAGAATATTAAGATGCCAGCAGAAGGAGCAGGGAGATTAATGGCCAGTTCCTAAAGAAGACTGAATCAAGTCCAGAGACGAGACACTAACCTTGACAGAGAGTCACTCGTTTCTAGGACACCTCATGAAGGAAAGGAGGCAGAAGTAAGATGCAGATGAAGGGGTAGAGGTACAGGTGAATTAAGTTCATATAAGATTTGAGTCTCCACACAACTATTTTTTTCCCCTGTACAGAACACACCTCAACCCAGCCCTCACTGAAAAGCTAAAACAGAGTAAATGGAGACTAGCAAAGTAAACAAGAGGATGTTTGGGAAGAAATTCAAAGGCCATGACAGTGATGAGACAGGAGTTTCTGGTCCCAATGAATCAAGCAGCTTCTACAACTAGTCATATGTAAACCATGCGTATGGTTTACATTAATTGGGGGCTGTGTTCCTGTATGTTCTTATATGTTATATTACGTGTAATCTGTCACACCCTTCAGTCTATTCGAGGTGAGTAGTGTTTTCAAATAGACAGGAGAAAACCAGTCAGGTATATATTACCGTGTAAAACATTTTTGGAGAAGATTTTTTTATGTTAATCTCTATTTTCATATCCAAACATACATGCTATATAATTCAAGCCATGCTTCTTGGCTCATGGCCCCTTCATACATTTCCAAGGCCAGCAGTGGACAGTCAAGTCTTTCTCACACTTCACTAGTCAAACAATGATTCTCTTCTTTCATTTATAAGGGTCCTTTTGTTTATAATAGGACAACCTAGATAATCCATGATAACCTTCCCATCTCAAGATCCTAACTGAATCATATTGGCAAACTCACTTTGCCTTGTAAGAGAACATTTCACAGGTTCACAGATTAAATGTGAACATCTTTGGGGGTCTGAGAGAGCATTATTCTACTACATATGCCTTCTCTGAATCTTTTTTCTTCATCTACAAAATGGTATAGGTACCATCAGAAGTAAAATACTACCTCTCTTCTCTCCCCAATAAAAAACAACACATTGAGGATAAACTATGATCAGATATGAGAAATTTGTTTAACCTTAAAGCATTAAAAAAAAAAACTAAGCCTTATTATTTAACTTTTCTTGGCCTTAGGTTCCTCTGGACAAAATCACTACTTGCATTAATAGAAAATAAATCTGGGCTATAGTTTTCAAGAACATAGACATAAGAGAGTATTTGCAACATACAGAGCATAATGATCTCTAGACCATAAGTAACAGTTTGCATATTCCATGAAGTGCAAACTGGTTGAGAAAGTTTCAGACTGTGTGCCATATTGTTGAATTTTGCATTTGCAATTTAAAGGGGTGTGGGCACCTGGGTAGTACCGTCCCTTAAGCATTTGTCTTAAGCTCAGGTCATGATCTTGGGATCCTAGGATCCAGCCTCTTATCAGGCTCCCTGCTCAGCAGGGAGTCTGCATCTCCCTCTCCCTCTGCCCGTGCTGCCTGCTCATGCTCATTCTCTTTCTTTTTCTCTCAAATAAATAAATAAAATCTTTTAAAAAAGAGATGGGGATGCTGCCATATGACAAAGAATAGAGCTGCCACTAGAAGTCATAGTGGACACCACCCTCCCATCTTTATTTTCCTCCATTCCTTCACTGCCTTTGAAGAATCCATCCGAAAACAATTCCTCCCATATTATGTGAAGAATTTCCGGTATTATCAGGGTAAATTTTTGGAAATCTGAAATGCTTGACAAGACCATAGCAAAGGAGAGAGGAGTAGAGTTGTCTTCCAGAAAAAGGATTGCTCCAGATGGCAGCTACTGTTGAAATCTTCTACAACAACCTGTTACCAACTTTTGAACTCTTTTCCCATTTAATAATAGTAATAAATAATAATAATACATTGAGAGATTTACCATGTTCCAAACACATAATGCAATCGTTTTATTATTTATTTTAATAACTCAAGAGGCATTACTAATATTATTATCAACATTTACATTCTACAGATGAATAAACTGAAGCCAGAGAGACAAGGAGAATGCCCAGTACCACAAGCTGTAGGTGACAGAGTCAGGATTGTAATATGTGTAGTCTTCCTTCAGAGCTTCATTCCTAACAAGCTCTACAGAGTTGCATGAGTCGCAGCATTAGGGAAGACCACACAGAATCCAATCTTAATTGTGATTTATGATTCTTATCAGAGAACTCCTTTAACTAGTTCTGACAGTTAAATAAAGAGGTTATAGAATATTAAGCATCGCTCTTTTGTACACTATTAGTAGACCAAAGGATAGAATTTGACTGTGAAATCTCTGATCATCTTCAATTGTCTAAATGACTTCAGAATAAACCAAGTACATATTGACTTGCTGGAAGAGATCGATAGCAACTGTATGGTGGAAATTACACCATTCAACGACCCATGTTACATCAATATTTGCAAAAGAATTAGGAAATGTTGTACACTGTCTCAGAACTGTTCTGCTGCAGCCCTAGAACTGCTCTTTAACAAAATCCACTGGGAACACAGTCAGCAGAGATGGTAAACAGCTCATACCGTCTCTGTCAAAAGATGACTTCATGTCACATATTAATGACACATGTGGCATAATTAGGAACATATCTGACTAAAATACTAAACTCGTGAATTGTACTAGTAAGTACAACCCAAATAAATGGCTTGTCCAGGTAAATTTGGAGACTTGAACAAAATGTTTATTTCTAGCAGCTCTGAAAGACCCTCAAAAAAAATTCAGAAAAAAATATTTAAATGTACAGAGTCTAGAAGGATACAAGAGATGAAGTAGATGAGTAATATTAATAGCATTGTTTTAAGGAAGGAAAGCAACAGATGATCAGTACTTGACTCATCAGAGCAGAAAAGCTGAAGTCTAAGTGTATATGGTTAGGAGTGGTGAGAATCGCATAAGAGTCACATCAAAAAGCCCCAGGAAGACTTAGCATTGCTGTCCAAGAATTTCTTAAAGTGGGACTGAAGGGGTGAACCTGAAAAAGATGAACTGGTTAAATATCTTCAAAATGAGAGGTTAGACACTATGGTCCTCTCTCCCTCTCCACATCAAGAGTTAATTGCTCCATCTGCATTCCAGTAGAATGTAGGGAATTTATTTCTAGAATGTCTGAAACAGAGAACTGGGAACTTGGTCAAGTGTATTAGAGGTCAGAAGTAAAACACTGTAATGAACACAGATAAAGTAGAAGTCTGCATAATGAAGAGGGAGACCCGCTTTCCTTGCCTACCAGGCTTCAAGCTTATGGTGAGCCAGGCTAATATCCAGGAAGATGACTGAAGAACTCTTTTCCTAGGAAGATTCATTGGCCTAAGGGAAAAATTAAAAATAAATACAGGGAGGGAAGAGAGATTACTAATGAGATGGTAGGATCCTTAGCTATCAGATATGATTGAGATTGAACAGTAGACCCCTTTTTTATTAACCTATGAACACAAATCTTCATCTACTTTGTATTCCTCCTTAAATAGCAGCAAAAATCCAAACATTCTGGGATTAAGAAAATCCTCCAGTATGAAAGTCGGAGAACTAATGCTGGTATTAACAACAGCAAAAAAGTAAAAATATTCAAATAAAATAAATC
This sequence comes from Taxidea taxus jeffersonii, assembly GCA_003697995.1. Lineage (NCBI taxonomy): Eukaryota > Metazoa > Chordata > Mammalia > Carnivora > Mustelidae > Taxidea > Taxidea taxus. The sequence continues at coordinate 17,560 of ML107699.1, read as the reverse complement.
AGTGGAAAAAGACACCTCAAAAGTAGCAGAAAAATATAACTATATATATATGTATTTTATATAAGAATATATATATGTATATTCTTATATAAAATACATATATATATATCACATATATCACAGATGTATTTATTTCTGTTGATACGGATACATAATATATGGAAAGAATAACCTTAGAGTAATTTGGCAAGCTATTGCCAAATTAGAAAATTTAGAAAACAAGTGATGAAAATATTGTGGATTAAAAGATGTCTGGCTGGTTGTCAGAGAACACATGACTCTTGATCTTAGGGTTGTAAATTCGAGCCCCACGTTGAGTATAGAGATTACTTCAAAAAAGTAAAATCTTAAAAAATATATTGTGGATGAAAAATAGATTTTTTTAAATTACCAAGAGATTAAAAGATATGATTAAAAGACTATCATAGGAAATACAACAAAAAAGTCAAAGGGCAGAAAATAGGATTTTAAAAAAGTAGAGACCAGGGGCACTAGGGTGGTTCAGGCAGGTAAGCATCTGACTCATGGTTTCAGGTCAGGTCATGATCTCATGGGTTGTGGGATCAACCCCAAGTGTGCTCAGTGTAGAGTCTATTTCAGATAGGCTCTCCCTCTCCCCTTTTCCCCACTTGTGTGCGTGCATCCATATGTACTCTCTCTCTCTCTAAAATAAATAAATAAGTAAATAAATAAATAAATTTTTTTTAAAGTAGAGCTCAAATTAAGTGTTCCCACTAGCTGTCTAATAGGAGTTTTAAGAGGGAAGGAATATTAAAAAAAAAAAAAAATACGCGGGGCGCCTGGGTGGCTCAGTGGGTTAAAGCCTCTGCCTTCGGCTTAGGTCATGATCTCAGGGTCCTGGGATCGAACCCCACATCGGGCTCTCTGCTCAGCAGCGCGCCTGCTTCCTCCTCTCTCTCTGCCTGCCTCTCTGCCTACTTGTGATCTCTGTCTGCCAAATAAATAAATAAAATCTTAAAAAAAAAAAAAAAGGTTGAGAACTTCACAGAATAAGTATCTCTGGAAAATTTCTGAAAACCAAGAGAGTTCTATTTACCAACTGCAGTAGGTTTTTTGATATTCAGTTTGCCTAGACTATAGTCAGTCCTACTTGCTCAAGCACTAACCTAGGTCTTGCTGTGAAGATATTTTGAAAATTTATAAGTAAAGCCTCTATTGCTTGATTTTAACTAAGAGAGATTATTTTGGATAATCTGAGTGGGGCTCACCCAATCAGCAAGAAAGAGAAGAAATTATTGTGGATGATAGTTTATGGTCATCCTTTCCTGACCATCTTCACTGTGGATTTTTGTCAAGGACCAACCTTGATTGAATGGAGAAACCTGAGCTCGGGGTTGGGAATGAGAAAAAGAAACACAAAGAATGGGATCGGGAGGGTCACAGTTAATGCTGAGAGACGTTTATTGGTTTACAGCAGTCTTATATGATTCAAGCACAATACAATCACATGGGAGTCACCTTGATCATTGCATAGATAATTCAATAGAACAATCCACAGGGGAATCTACCTGTGAATAACTTTCCTCATTTTGCCTATTACACGACATTGTGTCAGATTAGAATGTCTTGGGATCCTATCAGCAACTAGCTAATGCCAAATCTATTTTTCTAGGCCTGCTTCCTGTTAGTGCTTCTGCAAGCTGTGGTTATGGCAGCACTTTAGGGCTGAACTGTGTGACCTGGCCCTAGGACCACAAGGACCCTGTCAGCTTGCTATCTGGTCACCACAGATTTTGGATTTATCAAAGCCCCTGAGTGAGTAAATCTATTTATATGTATATGTCTGTATGTGCATATGTTTATATGTATATGAATGTACAAATCTCTCTTCTATTGCTTTTCCTTCTATGGTTGAATCTTGACTGGTACAGATTGAATGAGCTGATTTAAATATTTCATTAGTAGAATAATGAAAACCTACATCAACATATCCCATTGGAAATTTTCAGAACACCAGGAAAAAAAAAATCAGAAAAGAGAAAAAGAGAGGGAAATATATTGTACATACACAAGTTCTTAGAAAACAAAATAACATCAAACTTTTCAATAACAATTCTAAAATGTACAATATGATAAAAAGATGACTTCAGTTATCTGAGGTAAGATTATTTACAAACAAAAATTGCATGGTCTGTGTTAGGAGTTGGATTGGGTCACTCTAAAATTAAGATGTTAAACTCCTAACTCCTAATACCTCAGAACATAATCTTATTTGTAAAAAGTGTTAAGATGTAACTAGTTGAGATGAAGCCTTAACTGGAGCAGGGTAGGTCTCTAATCTGATTGATGTCCTCATAAAAGAGGGAAATTTGGATACACAAACATATGGGGAGAAAACTATATGAAAATAAAGGCAGAGAGCGGGTTGATGCTCTACAAGCCAAGGCACACTGAAGATTGTCAACAAACCACCAGAAGCTGGGGGAGATACATGGAATGGATCTTCTTCATAGACTTCAGAAGGAATCAACCCAGATAACACCTGTACTTGGACTTTTGGCCTCCAGGACTGTGAGACAGTAAATTTCTCTTGTTTAAGCCACTCAGATTGTAGTCTTTGTTAAGTCAGCTCTAACAAACTAATAAAGTCTGATAAATTACCAAGTAAATTAAGAGTAAGGTAAAATATAAATACTTTCAGAAATTCAAAATCTCAAATATTTGCCTCTCATGTACTCTCTTAGACACAGAGATATAAATTAATACAACAGAAATAAGGTATCATATAAAGAAGTAAAACTAGAGAATTTTCCAGAATGATGCTGAAGGACTATTTGAGGATGTGAGTTGTACAGCTGGCAGGTCTCTAGCAGGTCTAGAAAACAACCAGTAGATATAGGAGCTGAAGGACAGAGGACTTCCAGAGAGAAATGGAAAATAGATTCCCTGATGGGGTAAACCATATTAGAAGAGATTTACAATTCTGGTTGAGGAGATTTGGGTACCGAGATGCTAGGCAGATGAAAACAGGCAGTTATTAGGTCCAAGAACAACTATACAAAAATGGAAAGGAAATCTTAGTCAATACAGAGTTCATCTATGAAAACTATTAATATAATCATAGTGATATAAAACAAATATTAATTTAAAGATGTTATATATAACTATATTTGAGGAAGTGGGTAGAAAATATGTGTGAACCTAGATGTGAAGAAATGAAACGAAAACCTAGATATGTAGAAATGAAACCAAAACCAAAAAATGAAAACCATTGTTCATAGTTGAAGGTCATTCAATAGTCCTACTAATTTTAGGTAACAAGAAATAGTATAAAATTAAAAATTGGGTGGTATATAACTAAGGAAACAATTCAAAAGTGTTTGGAGCTGTGAAACAAGATTAACACTGAGGATATTTTAATTAAAATCTTTGGAATAAAACTGCAGTTTTAAGACTTCATACATTCAGTAAATGAATACCAAAATTTCTATAAAGATCTTGCTCAGTACCCTATTCAAACCGATCAAAAATGAAAAAAGAAGTCCATATTTTTCTCAACAGACTAACTCAAAAGCATATTCACTAATAAAATAAAGCAAAAGTATGTGTATGAACATAAATATACTTATCAAACAAACTACCTCTCTATGAAGACTTCTGAAATCTTAGTAAAAAACAAGGTATTGAGTTCTTGTGTACAAGCAATAACTCAAGAGAAATAGTGAACAGTTATACAGAAATAAATTGGGTAATCTGTACATAAATTTGACTTCAGGGATATATACAAAAGTTTTACATTGTATTACTCCTATATTTTGTTTATCCATTCCATAGTTCATGGGCATTTTAGTTGCTTCTACTTTTTAACTATTATGAATAATACCACTTCGAACACTTGGATACACATTTTTGTGTGAACACTTTTTGTTAGGTCTCTGAGACAGAATTATAGGGTCATATGATAATTCTATGATTAACTTTTTTAAAAGATTCATTTATTCATTTTAGAGAGAGAGAGAGTGAAAGTGGGAAGAAGGGAGAGGGAGAGAGAGAGAATCTCAGACTCCCTGTTAAGTGTGGAGTCCAATGTAGGGCTTGAACTTGTGATCCTGATATCATGACCTGAGCCAAAATCAAGAGATGAAGGTGCAACCAAGTCACACTGGCATTCTCTATGACTAACTTTTTGAGGAACTGCCAAACTGTTT
>ML107699.1:0-12991 GCA_003697995.1 Taxidea taxus jeffersonii | reverse complement strand
TTTTACATATGAATTCATATGAATTTACTGTTAGATGTCCTTTCATTTCATCATTTCATCCTGAGGGATTCTCTTTAGTATTTCTTGTAGGGTGGGTTTGCTAATGACAAATTTCCTCAGTTCTGGTTTCATTTTTTTTTTAATCTTGGATGTCATAATTTCTCCAATTTTGAAGGATAGTTTTGATGGATACTGAATTCTTTGTTGTCAATCTTTTTCTTTCAGTATACTGACTATATCAACGCACTGCCTTCTGGCGTCATGTCTTCTGTTGAGAAATCAGCTATTAATCTTATTGAGGTTCTCTGTACATGAGGAGCTACTTCTCTCTTGTACTCAAGATTCTCTAGCATTGGCTTTTAACAGTTTGATTATGCTGTGTCTAGGTGTGAATCTTTTTGTGTATATACTGCTTAGACCTTGTTGAGCTTCTTAGATGTGGCTATTAATATTTTTCATAAAGTTTGCCAAGTTTTTGGCTATTATTCTCTAAAATACTTTTTCTGCCACTTCCTCGCTCCCATTTTCTTTTGAGATATTATGTATATGTTGGTATACATAATGGTCTCCCACATTTTTCTGAGATTTTATTTACCTTAAATCTTTGTACTTTCTGTTCCTCAGACCAGATATTCTCAATTGATTTATTTCTAAGTTCTCAATTATGTTTGCTAAAATCTGATGGTGAGCTCCATAATGAATTTTTCATCTCATATAATGTATTTTTCAATTCCATAATTTCTATTCAAATCTTTTCAAATAATTTTCATATATTTATTGATATTCTGTATTTGATGAAACATTATTTTCATACCTTCACACATCATTTCCATTAGTTCTTTCAATATATTTCAAATAGGTGATTGAAAGTCTTTGTCTAATAAGTTCAACATGTAAGCTTCCTCAAGGCAGTTTTCTATCTACTGTTTGTTTAGGTACTTTTATGAACTAATTATGTAGAGTCTGCATTCTCTTGCATATGTGACCACTTAAATATCTATTCACTTAACATGGTTTTTCATTAGTAATTAAACAGATTTCCATAAGCACCTGGAACCAATAAGTCTCCCAGTCTGCTGGGAGAGTCTCTGAATTTGAGTTAAATCATATCTTCAGCACTTGGGTCAGCAGTTAACCCATTCATTAACCTTAATATCTTTCTTATATAGAATCTCAGGGACAAATAGAAGTGAGCTCAGTACAGCTCAGGACATGTACAGAGCCTTATCCATGCTGGTGACTTTGCAGATTCTAGGAATATATAAGAGTTTATCTAATTCCCCAGCTTTCCCTTTTAAGCTTTTTGCTTTAAATACTGCTTGCCCCAACTATTACCTACTGCCTCAGGAAGCTTTAAAGTTAAACAATTCCTTCTATTTGATTTTGACAAACAACAGGAGGCCAAAGACAATTTGGGTTGGGTAAGCCTAAATCAGGTCAAATAAAGACACTTCAAAAGAGGATCTTCCACAGAAACAGCAAACCAATCAAATAACAATAGTTTTTTAGGAAATGGGTTGATAAGAAGCTCTTACTCCAGTGACTCCCAGTCTGCTGAATTTTACCTTGACTGTGATGCTGGTTTTCAAGGCTGCTGAGGAGCTCCTTAGGACCTGGGAACAGAACAAGTTACAATTTCTTAAAATTCACTTTTTTTTCCCCTGAGATTTGGTTGTCATTGTTGCAATCATGCTCTTCAGATTGTTGTAAGACCAAGAATAATTTTCAGAGTTCTGAAAATGTTGATTCTGATGATTTTTCCAAGTGTTCTCATTGCTATTAGGGAGGAGAGAATTTCTGCAGGCTCTCATTATACCATCTTCACTGATACTCTCTATACAGAAATTTATCATTCTACTTTTAATGTTAATGATTTTAAGGTGTCTTTGATATCAAATGCAACAAGATGGGATTGACATATGCTCCGCCATCTCAACCTAGAAACCATATGTTTTCCACTTTAAAACATTCCGTGTAAGAGCATCAAGAGTTAGGATTTATAATTGCTAGATCCTAATGATAATATTGTTTTTTAATAAAAAGATTCAGTAAAATATGAACTTGTTTATGCAGTGAAACTCTTGAGGAATTGAAAATAAATGAGTAAATGAAATATATTGTGGAGTTTCAAAGGAGCCAAATTAGTTTGTTTGCTTTTGTGTTAAGAATGTAGAGTTTGTAAGATGTGGGTTGCAAAAACTGTTACATAATTATTGACTTGGCAAGTAAGTTATTTTGTGGGCTGCAACTGATTATAAAATAAATCAATAAGATAAGCCAAAGGTCAACAAGTTTATGTGTATCAGTTATTAATGAGGAGAATAGTTTCTTGATTAGACTAGAATAATTTCTGGGGGGAAGATAGATTATCCTAAGAGCTTATATAATTTTTTTTGCATCAGTTTGAGTAAATAACACATAATTAAAGTATTTGAGAACAGACTATGCATTAACACAACAGTGGGGTTGTAAAAATATGGCCTATGCAATCCAGAAAAGAAACAACCTCTCCCCCCCAAAATAAAAGTATCTACCAGGGGGTGTTTCTGTGCAGTAACAATTTCCTTTCTTACTTTATCTCCCTCCCTCCCTTCCTTCCTTCTTTCTTTCCTCTCTTTCTCTCTCTTTTACTCCCCCTCTCTCGCTCTTTCTTGCTTTCTTGCTTCTTTCAGGTTTAACATCTTGGAGGACTGCATCTCCCAGGGCTGGCCAATTCCTAGAACAGTTAACACCTCTCCTGGGAGAGTGCCTAGGTGCAAACCAACTAATCCAGAGTTTATGTCCCCAATTCACCTGCTTTATTGGGTTTCCACCCTCCAAATCACGGTTCCCCTGTCCAATCACATCAGGGTCAATTTGAGACAGATCTTATACATAAGAACTCCTAAAATTATTCAAAATAACCAATCCTTTAGTCTGCTTTCCCTGACCCATCCATTCCTTCCTACATAAACCATTATAAAACCTCTTCCTCACATTTTCCCCTTGCTCCTTCTGGCTCCTGATGTAACCTGCTCCTTCTCTGTGACCTTGAGTGGCATGTGATACCTCCTATTTCTAGGAAAACGTGAGTAAAAACTTCCTATTTCATGACAGAAATTTCTGCTTATATATATTCTGTGAGTTGTTTGTATATAACTATACAGAGCAATAAATAAGAGATCAAAATTGAGATCCTTAGATTTGTTGGCATATCTTCACTGTTGCTAAAGATTTCTTTATTGTTTATATTTGATATATGCTTGTCCTGTGGAAAATCATGCATTTCTTTGTAGGAAAGAGTTGTTAAATTTTATGTTTTTTTTTTTTTTAAGATTTTATTTATTTATTTGACAGACAGAAACCACAAGTAGGCAGAGAGGCAGGCACAGAGAGAGGGAGAGGCAGGCTCCCTGCTGAGCAGAGAGCCCGACATGGGGCTCGATCCCAGGACCCTGGGACCATGACCTGAGCCGAAGGCAGAGGCTTTAACCCACTGAGCCACCCAGGTGCCCCCAAATTTTATGTTTGATAATGTGTATTTCATGAGAAAGCTTCATGGAAAACAATGGGAACACATGGTTTTTCTTGAATCATTAAGGTATTTATATTAAAAAGAAAGTATGCTAATCACTTTTTTAGATAATCTAAGAAAACGAATAAACAAACAAAAAGTGGCTATATAGCAGGATCTTTACCCTTGAGGATCTCTTCAGGAAGTGAGGCAAGATTATAAAATATCAAGTATAATATGGCAAGATCGAAAGAATAAGATACAATATGTTGGAAAGAATCAGATAATTTCTAACTTAGATGAACAGGAGAGGTATCAAGTAGAAGTAAGATCTTAACTCAAATGTGAATTAAGAGTTAAATTTTGACAGGCAAATCAACTTAAACAACACAGTCTAGGGTCACCTGGCTGGCACTGTAGGTATAGTACATAATACTTGATCTCAGGGTCAAACCCCACATTGGGTGTGGAGCCTACTTGAAAGAAAGAAAGAAAGAAAGAGAGGAAGGAAGGAAGGAAGGAAGGGAGAGAGAAAGAGAAAGAAAGGAAGGAAGGGAGAAAGAAAATTAATTCTAACACAAGCAGTAACATGATCAAGAAGAAAAAGCAAGAAAACATGAACAAAGTTTAGTTATGACATTGGGGGACCAAAATATTAGTCAATACTAAAAGAGAACTAGAAAAAGGAAAGATAATTAGGAGAAAAATCTCTTTTTTTGTGATTAATATCGTAAGGATGATCAGATCTCACATTACTAGATTGTTACACCAGAGAGTTATACTAAATTGATGGCATTCATGACTTCAACTCAACTTCAATTCCCTGTAACCAGGTCCTTTCCAATGTAATTTTGTGGTGTGCTGCAGGTTGGTTCCCTGTGATATAGATTCTGAGGTGCAGATTTGTGGCAGGAAGTGAATTAGGGGAAAATTTTGGGCTCAATATTAGCTGAATGAAATGAAGAAGAAGAAAGTTGAACTGCAGTGCAGTTTCCATGGAAGCCTCAGGTGATCCTACAGGGAGATCTGAAAATGAAATTACAATCAGAACTGTTTATAAAAGGTTTTAACACTCCAGTGTCAACCAATCACTGACTACAAGGAAGGAGGCATGATCTTTGGGAAGGTAGCTCTCTGTAGCTATGGCACTTCCTAAACTGAGCTGACAACCAAGGAAGCCTTCAAGCAGCACTCACATCAACTGAGGTAGCTGGTCCTTCATTCCTGAAAGGAAGTCTGAATAGCAAGCAATAGCTTTCCTCATACAGTGCCTTCCCACTCACATGGATGGCCATTTGATATGATTTCGTTCACCAATGTGATATAATTTGGACAATGGCTGTAAATCTGACAAAAGTAGAGATGTAAAAGCTCTGGAATGATTCAGCTTGTCCTTTTGTTCCACCTGCTCTGTAATTAGTACAAGAATATGATTAGGCTTGCATGCTGAAGCTGGAGATAAAGGGATGGATAATTTGAGGGCCACAAACCATCTCAGCTGAGACCATCCTACAACAAAGTCAACCAGCTGACCACCAGGCTTGTGTCTGAGCCAAGATCCAGATAGCCACCCAGAAGACCCTGAGGAGATGACCAGCAATTCATGAGTGAGTCATTCCAATTAGCTGTACCATGTGGATGTGTGAACTAAATCAATGTTTACTGCATGCATGGAGACTTTGTGGTTGTTTGCTATTCAGGATTATCATTGCATTAAATAACTGACATATTAGCTAAATACAAATTATTATGATAATAAAATTTATATTTCATAAATCATCTTGATATTAGGATTACTGTATAGGATAAGTTCATAGCATGAACACCGTTTCAGAGGGAGTCTCCTTAAGGATTATAACTCAACAATAAATCTATGGATATTTGAAAATGGTAGATGGGGACAGAAAGTATTATAATTGTTCAATAAGGAGGTCTGCACTGCAACATCACACCTTCTCTGTATTTCTTTCTTGATATAATTCCAAGAAAATGTAATTCAGATGCAGTTAAATGTAAAGAATAGCATACAGATGAAAAAAAAAACCCAAAAACATATTTCTTAAGAGTCTTACATTTTGGATAGATAAGGAAATAGTATGTTCAGTCAATTAATTCTCAGGTCATCACTTTATATTTTACATTGGATATCCTTGAATTTTCTGAGACAATTAGACTTTACACTTACAGATACTTAATTAACTTGACTATTAAGTATAAAATACTATATTATTCTAGTTTCCTTTTTAATTAAAATGTCAGATTTGTTTATTCTAGATTGGGCAGAATATAACAGAATATTGAAAAGAGTCATAGCACCAAAGAAAATTAGTAAGTTAGCTTCAAGGATCCTATTTTATAATTTAATATGAATTATTAAAGAAAAATCAATCAATGCTTAATTGTCTATCATCCTTTCATATTTATACAGTAAATAACTGTTGGCTATACCTTTAATTGCTTTACCTTTTTCTTACAAAATTCAGTGAGAAGAAGAATAATTTTAATTCTCTTGTCAATTTCAATGGGATTGGGGGGAGGGGAGGTGGTAATTAAATGACCTGTTCATTTATGAGTCTTCTTACAAAAACTAAAATTATAAAACATTCTAGTTAATTCTTCAAACTTAATTACTTTGACTATCTACAAATTAAATTAGCTAGTAGGCTTTCATTCAGGCACATAAATAAAGTATTAATTAATATTTCAAGGTATTATTTCTACCATAAAAAACAGAAGTGTACTCATTGTAATGAACTGGTAGGGATTCTTTTCCAGGGTTCTTCTTCAAACTTTTTGCATTCTACCTAACCCAATCAACTTCACAATACAATTGACTTTTTAAAACAGACATATTTTTGTAAATCTCAGGAACCAATAAGGAGACAAAACCAAATATTTTTTTAACATGAAGTTTCTATTTAATCGCAATTCTTTTACATTTAATAGAGCTAGTATTTTAACATATTTTTGGAATCTTTTTATAATAATGGTGACTAACTATTACCACAGTGATTAACACACAATCATAATCTTTTAACAGACTACTTAACATAATTGATAATTCTAGCAAGTGAGAAATTCCTGTTGCCTTATGCAAGAAAAAAAAAAAAACAGTTGTTAGAATTAAACAAAAAAAAAAAAAAGAAGAGAAGGCCAATTGGTAAGTCAGATAACAGTGTCAAAGTCATTATTGTTTTGTTTTATTTCAGGCATTCCTTTTTAAAAACTGAACACTCTACTATTTCCTAGCCAGTAACAAGTATGATATAGTGTAAAAATAGGTAAAATGCCTGGATTTATACTCTTGCTTTGACATTTACTGGGCTTAAATAAATTTGATAAGTAATTTTTCCTTTTCTATAAGATAAAAAAAACTTATTTCCAATAAATATAGTAATTATCAATTACCAAAATAAAAATCTATAAAATATAACAACCATATATTATACATGTATAATACATTAAATATATTATAAATATATATAATATTACTAAATATGTATGCATGTATTGCTAAAGTAAATAATATATATATGTATGGAAGTGTGTGTGTGTGTATGTATAGTATATATATGACTGTTTTCTTCCTCATAGCACTAATCATAATTCATATCTCTTTGTTAACTTTTTTATTATTTGCTCTCCCACTGGATCTATTTATTTACTGCTGCACTACCAGCTACTACTCTGCTACATACATAATAGATACTCATTAAATATTTGGAGAATGAATAAAAGAAATAAAAAGAAGGACTAAACGAAGTAATGACAAAGAGAAAAACAGAAAATCTTCCAAAATCAGCACTAAGTCAAACAAGGGCAACGATATTTCTAACCGTTCTTTTCCAGAAAATAATTCATAAAGACGTGAAGTGTAAAATAGAAAGCTATATGCCAATGAAGGACAATTTTACTTGGGTAAAAAAGAAGAGATTTAAATGACAAGCTGGTCTTAGATCATGGTGCTTAAGCAATCGAGTTGCTGGGAGTCTCTTGTAAAATATAACAGTCAGGGACGCCTGGGTGGCTCAGTTGGTTAAGCGGCTGCCTTCGGCTGGGGTCATGATCCCAGCGTCCTGGGATCGAGTCCCACATCCGGCTCCTTGCTCGGCAGGGAGCCTGCTCCTCCCTCTGCCTCTGCCTGCCTCTCTGTCTGCCTGTGCTCTCTCTCTCTAATAAGTAAATAAAATCTTAAAAAAAATTTTTAAAAAAAATCTAACAGTCAGTGTAATATTCAGCTAGACCAGCACACCTATCTGAACACACCCACTCAATTATTCTATATTCCAAGTCACCAGCTCACTCTCAATTCACTCACTCCACTATTTTGTCAAGTCAATCACTCTATTCAGATCTTTGTATCTCTATTTGACTAGTTTGAATTAACGGATCTGACTGTAAACAGTGTTTCTCTCTGTTCACCCTTGGGGAAGATACATTCTGATCAGGCCCAACTCTCTACTTACTTTACTCTATGCTTGTCTTTTGTAGCTAAATATTGTTGGTGGAAAGTACACAGTTATGTTACCAATTTTCAATTCTAATTCACAGAATTGTTGGCCATGTATCTTAAATAGACCCTCTGTATTGAACTACACTCTAGGCTAAATGGACTTAACATATCCAGAACATTCCATCTAATATCAACAGAAGACACATTTTTCTCAAGAGTGCATGAAACATTCTTCAGGATAGATCATACATTGTGCACTAAACAAGCCTTAACAAACTTAAGAAAACTGAAATCCTATCAAGCATCTTTTCCAACCACAGTGGTATGAAACTTGAACTCAATAACAGAAAAACTGGCAAATTCACAAATACATGGAAATTAAACAACATACTCTTGAACGACCAATGAGTCAAAGAATAAATCAAAAGAGAAATCAAAGGTATTTTAAAACAAATGGAAATGGAAACACAACACATCAAAACATATGGAATGCAACAAAAGCAGTTCTAAGAGGGAGGTTTATAGTGATAAATGCCTACATTAAGATAAAAGAAAGATCTCAAATAAACAACCTAACTTTATACCTCAAGGAACTAAAAAAAGAAGAAACTAAGCCCAAAGTTAGCAGAAGGAAGGTAAGATAATTGTTGTGCTAATTAATCATTCCACAATGGGTATGTAATCAAATCATGTTGTATACTCTTTATACATTTTATGTGTACTTTATATGTATTATTTGTATATTTTGTATATTACATGCATATTTGTACATATATACACATATCTTATGTGTATATATAGTACAAAGAATGTATATAAATAAAGTTGTGCATATGTATGTATACACACACAACATATATACAGTTATATCAATTATATCTCAATAAAGCTGGAAAAGAAGAAAACTACTAACCCATCTAGATTCTGTGACTATACTCTCTGCCTTTTCTCTTTTCCTAAGGATAATTTAGTACTGGTTACATTCTTTCTTTTATGTATCACTGACCTTCCTTCTCTTCTGGAAACAGAAACAGAAATAGAATCAAGCATTCTCTATTTGTTATAATCATCCTTTGACCTCATGTGATCTCCCGACATTATCTGCTCTCCTCTTTATTAAAAAACCTAAAAAAAAATCAAAAACTTAATGAAAGAGTTATCTATTGTTACTGTTTTTACTTCATGCATCAACCCAGGAAGCAGAATGTGGTGTGTGTGTGTGTGTGTGTGTGTGTGTGCGCATGCATGTGAGTGTACGTGGATCTGTGTGTGACAGAGAACTTGCTTACTCAATTAAATAAGCTGATTAAGCTGTCTTAGAAGGCTGCTGTCTCCTTTTCTGTATTGGAACTTGAAATCCATGGGCAGGCAGTCAGGAAATAAAGGCCACCAGCAGGCTGGAATCTACACACATCAACTAGAACCTCACAAAATCATTCTGAAATCTATAAACAAACCGTGAAGTCTCTTGTTGCCTCTGCTCTTGGTGACAAGAAAACTTCTGGAAACTGGACCTTTTTGTCACAAAACTAAATATACACCACTGGTCAGTAACTGGAGAAGAGCAGAACAATTGTAGGCCCAGGTGCTTCTTCACACCGGTGGGTGGGTCTGCAGATCCATAATAAGTGTGTGAGTTATCAGATGGTTTCTGCTTCCCTTCTGCCTTTCAACCTTCCCACGAATCTCTCCTGTTGTTCACTCTGATGTAAACATACAATAAAGAAAATTCTGGGAAATGTAGTTCAGCTTGGCTAGGCTATTCCCAATGCACATTCTACAGTCAACTAGACTATATCAATTAGTTTTCCCTACTAGCACTACTCTGAGATTGATTTCTGTTCTTATTTTTGAAGTCCTCTCAGCAGCTTTTTGTGTGGTTGTTGATTTAACTAATTGATTAGAATTGAAATTTTGGAGAGGATCTGGAGATTAGGCTTCTTTCTGATGCTACTAAACTATTTCCTTGCATGGAAAGAAAAATGACTGCCTGAGAGACATTTTCAGCCATCGGTGCTGGAGGTTATGTTCCTCATCCAAGATAAATCAAGAGGCAACATGGGCATTTTATTACCTTCCCAGAAATATGCCAGAATGATGCATAAGCATATTCTAGAAATGTAAGACAATTAATATCTTGTATTCCCCTGTTGGAATTCAAATACTGGACAATCCTGAGAGCTGTCCCTAATTGACAGTGAGCTGTGATTGAAGCCATAGGTATATATCACCCATAAAGTCAATATATAGACAAGTTTAGGCTGAAAATCCTATTCAGATATTAACAACTGGCATGAAGTTTTTTTTAAATCAAAAATCTCTTACATGATATTTCAAAAATGAGCTAATAAAAATAATACATAATGAAAGGAAGGCAGTAAGTTGGATTTTTTCTAAGTTGGTCTGTTCAAAGAAATAATAATTATCCCAAAGCATTATCTTTTAAATGAAGAGCGAATAACTTCTGAACCAAACAATATTTAACTAAGGAGTGTATAAAATATCTCACTCATGTTATTTCTCTTTAGAGAAGTGTCTCTATACTCCATAATTTTGTGTATTTGAATTTTGGAAGCATACATTATTTTTGCATTTTAAAAAATCCCATTTTTAACAAATATGTAGTTTGGAGAAATAAAAGCAACAAAAGCAAACAAAACTAAATTTTACAAATATACACACACAGAGATGTATGTGTCTATGTGTGTAATTACTTGCGGTGGGCTACAAAGCAGTCAATGAAAATATATTTACTACTAATCTAGAAAATTGCTATAATGCACTTATAGCTGGCAAAAGTGTATATATAGCATCTTCATTTTTATATAAAATATATATTTGATTGTGTGTATATATACAATGAAATTTTAGCAGAAGTATTCGGAAATACCAGCAAGAATAACTGATGAAACTAACCTGAAGCACAGACTGAGAGCAAGTGACACATTTCACACTGTAATTTATATATTTTAAAATACAAACTTAATTGCCAAGAATAATTTCTAATTAAAAATTAAAAATAAAATGAACAATTCAATATCCTGATTTTTTTAAAAGCCTAAGTATTCTTTCAGAAAGAATAGGATCTGTGTTTTCCAGTTAGATCAGATTTATACCAATGTTTATACCAATGTACCTATGTGATTCACTGGGTAGTCTCAAATGAACCCAGGAAATGCATTCATTGGGGACTTGGAGAGAAAATCACCTGCCACAGAGGAATTTGGTGGGGCTGAAATGTAGAGCTTGGTTGTTGAATTGGCTCCAGGTTTGATATGTTAGTCAGTGTGAACTTTCTCTCAGTTATAAGTCCCCTGCTCTGTAGCACTGAAGGAATGAAGATCCTATAAGACGTGACCCACTGGAGTTCACCCTCTAGCACGTCCTCCACAAGGAATGAAACCAACAATACTCAAAACAGCAAAAAGAGGATAGGGTAGGGGCGCCTGGGTGGCTCAGTGGGTTAAAGCCTCTGCCCTCAGCTCAGGTCATGATCTCAGGGTCCTGGTATCGAGCCCCGCATTGGGCTCTCTGCTCAGCAGGGAACCTGCTTCCCTTCTTCTCTCTCTGCCTGCCTCTCTGCCTACTTGTGATCTCTGTCTGTCAAATATATAAATAAAATATTAAAGAAAGAGGATAGGGTATAGAAGCAGGTGTTTTATATGTGGGAGATGGCATCCCTAAACCCCCACAAATATACCTATACAACTACCACTGGAACTCACAAGAAAATTACCTTCCCTGCTACCATCTGGAGAGGTCTAGGTTATATTAAATGATACATAAAAATATTCCTGGGGTCCCTGGAACTGTTTGGGAACCAAGGTCCAAAGCAAGACTATACTTATTATACATGCAAAATACAGAAAAAATAAGATTTGGGGAAATGGATGCTCACTTTCACCTTTTGCTTTATACATTTAAGTATTACTTAATATTTGTAGTAAGCATATGTTATTTTGTAATAAAAATGATCACATTTCATGTTGATGATATATTGATATTTGTTAAATCATCTCTTACAATTTTTAGTTAAATTCCTTACTTTTCTGTAACTAATGTTTTCTCCCTATGAGTATGAGGGTATTTAACTTGCTGCTCCTATTTTTACTCCTCTCTCTTCTGAGATACATCTCAAACCTTCAATAAGATACAGAGCTGTAAGTATCTCATTTTAGCCTCTCATCCCACATTTCTTGGAAAATTAACAAGGAAAGTGTTACTTAGTTTTAAGAACTCTAAAAAAGGAAGGTTTTGTTTGTTTTAATACTATGAAAGAGGATGTAGTAAAAAGACTAAAAAATGCACTAGAGTGACCATTTAATTGTATTCAAGCAAAAAATATATATATATCCCTTAAATATATGATGTTACTCAGTTGCTTAACTGGGTTCAGATTCATTGCAAACGGATTTAATTGGTAAGAATTCCTGCTAAATGATAAGGATTTATACATTATAATGATTGTGGTATTTTCTGTCCTGTACTAATAACAATAGTAGGCACTGCTTATTAAAGTTCACTATAAACCAAGCATGATACTAAACACTTTGCGTAACCTATATAATCTCATCTTCACAAAAACTTAATAAAGTTTGCTCAGAAGGTTAAATAAAGTGTCCTGTGTTACTGGGCTAGACACAGCAGACCTCACCTCCAAACACAGGCCTCTCTTAATTCGGGTTCTATTCTGAAATCTTTTCATGACTCACATTAATGTGCATGTAAAAATATGGAAATAATCCTATTTTTTTAAGATCTCTCAAATATTGGTTGGCCTTTGAGTCTCCTCGATAGAACTTCTGATACCACATGACACCAACCTCAGAAAACCAATATAAATAAAGGACAGACTTCAAGAAATTCAAGCTTGGTAATATCTATTTCATTATTAATTAGGTAGTTTCATTGCATATGTGCTAAGGCATCAGTAAAAAAGCAGCTTCAACTCAGAATGAACATGTTACCTACACTGTTATGTAATCATTTCCGCTGAAGTAAGGGTATCATTGACTTATCTTTTGGCATCGCCTTCTTGAATATTT
>ML107698.1:0-169567 GCA_003697995.1 Taxidea taxus jeffersonii | reverse complement strand
GGAAATGTTTAGGTACAGGATATTGTAAATTAATTAACTAATCTGAAAACCTTGAATTTATAGGTATAGAATTGTAGTGCCACATTATGCAATTAAATACCCCACATTCTATTTTCACAAGTATAAGGTCATTGGTCTAAATTGCAATTATATAATTTCTGTTATGATTGTTGGTGATTGGTATAATTTGACTAATTATTGCCTAAACAATGGAAGTTGGCTGGGACTCAAATTGCAACAAATGCTTTTTTATATGAGAAGAGCAAGGAAACTGAATGCTTTTTTTCTTTTGTCATTCATTACGATGGGTTGCAATTAATCATAAATATTGCACTGGGGGGGTAGAAAGCTTTCTTTATTTTCCAGGATCATCCTTCTTGAACAGGATAGAAGGAAACTCTCCAGAGAAAAATAAATGATCATGTTTAGAGAAACATCACATTGACTGACTAATTGGAAGGATAGTGGAAAAATCCCACAGGAAATAGTCCGGAGCCTGTGACTTTTATAGTCAATACTCTTCTTAGACGGGGCAAACATTCCTTTTAATGGCATAAAAATCCATTTAAATTGAAAGTACCATCTGCCCAACCTTCTTATCTGGCCACAGGGTCACAAATAACCATTGTCAGATAAGGAAATAATAAAAATGTTTTGTAAAACACGGGATAAACTTGTGTCTAAACAGTAAGAGTGCAATTACAAATTTGGATGCACTGCCGTTTGAAAAGGCACTTGTACTTTTAGGCAACTAAATACTACATAATTTACTAAAACCTTTTTAACCTTTCCAAGTTCTTCCAGTAATTTCTTTGTCTGTTTCAACCACAAGCTTTGAATGAATTAGTGATAAGAGAACTTGGTCATTGTTATTCCAAAGGCATGGAGATCTGTGAGTGTGTGCACAGGTAACACAGAACCCCACAATTCAAAATAGAAAGTTAGAAAAGAGAACAGTGTGTACTATTTAGCTATGCACCCTAACTCTTAGAGACTGCACTGGTTCTTAGGATTTCTTAGCATCTCTACTGGGGCTGTGGAACCCAATGGCCCCTAGAGGTGAGTGGGGAGGTGTAAGGATCCATTGCTGAGGGTGCTGCTAGGACATTCCAGGCTTAGAGTGGTCCACAAGTTCCTTCTAAGGAGCTCCTCTAGGCAGTGAGGTTTTCCCAGTCAAAGTGACGGAGTAACAATTCCATCTCTCCTATGGCCACTTCCCACAAATTCTAGGTAAAGAGTTGCCCTGTTTTCCCCAATGCCTTGCAGGGAGACTTGTCCCTTGGAGTGTGTTCAAAGAGGCTATACTTCCATGTCCCTAAATGTATCCTCAATGCCAGAGAAATTCCTATGGAAAGAATAACAGATTGTATAGTTCAAGTCTTCTGTGCCTAAACACATTCCTAAATTAATAGTATAGAAATAAATTCCTTTTAGTACTACACAATGTAGCGTAAATAAAAGTGTAAGTTCCTCATTTAAATCTCATTTGAACATTTTACACTGCTTACCTTAGAGATTGTCTCATTACCTTGGCAACTAATGACAGGTAGGCAGAAACAAGCTAACCATTGTAGAGCTGGAACTTGTGGACAAAAGAGGCCTTCTGGGAGGTGGTATATCATATTGTTTATAAACATGTCAGATCTGGAACCCTGCTGCCTGGGTTAAATTCTTATCCTGCCATTATCAACTATGAATCCTTAAGCAAGTTGCTTAACTTCATTGGACTTCAGTTTCCTCATTTGTAAAATGTAATATGTAATTTACACACCTCAAAGGATTATTACAGAGGTTAACTGAGATCATTCGTGTCAAATTCTTGATAAATTTTTGCTGCCACTAAGTATTTATCTACTTTGATATTCTTTATTCTGGCCTTTCAGACACTGGGATTATTCAGAATTATTATTAGTTGGAATTAGTTATTGAGACTTACTTAGTCTGCCCAAATTTTGAATGCCTAAACAATTCTAGAAAAAGCTATTTACTCTTTAGGTACAAAATAGACACATTTCCAGTAAAGACCTATCTGTGTTTCTCTCAACATTGACAAGATATTCTTACACCATAATTATAACCAAAGTTATGTAAGTGGGCCCAGAGCCTCTAAGAAATTAGGTAAATGCAAACTTTGCAGGCTAATTAGCATTCTGACGATTTCTGAAAGTCATGATTATAGACATTCCTGGCCCACTAGCGGCATACTCTTCTCACTTGTCTTGGTAGAGAGAGCTTTGTAGTTCCACTGGCCCCTTTCAGTCTCAGAGAATTGTTTTGTTCATTTTAGAAGATGTAGAAAAATGTGAAGGGAGAAGATACTTGAGCATCTACATAGCCTTGTGCCCTCCTGGTCTTTGATGGGTTGTCAGTGGTTTGGTTCTGGAGTTCATATTTTGAGTTGTGTGTGGATTAGAGGCTATTGGCTGGCATTTTTAAAAAGCCAGGACAAAAAAAGTTACTTTGGTTTTCTTAGGTCATAACACTATGAATGTTATTAAAGATTAGTATGGAATATAAAAAAATTGTTTTCCTTCGAATTCTTGACCTAAAAAAAGTAACCTTTTCATTTTAACTTCTGAGCTTACCTTGCAATACAAGCAAATAGACTGTAGCAATATTATATCTCTTAGCTGCAGCAGAAAACATTTTATCTTTCTTGGATGCTGCAAAATCATAAACTGGAGAAGTCAAAGTCAATTTATGAACACTCCAAGATCTTGCTAAGGAAGTAGCTAGAAAATACATAGAAAAGGAACATTTATCCTTATGATACACGTGAAATAATCTCAGAACACTTCCCTAAGTGACTCTAATCTTCTATATAGGCTATGTGAGATTATGAATGCTTTGAGTTTACTTAACATGATGCTTTTGGGAATGTGGTATAATTGAAAGCTTTGGAGATAAAACTAGCGTCAATTGAGTTGAAAAGTTCCTTTTTAAATAAGAGCTGTTAAATTATACTGCAAAATGTTGGAGAAAATATTACACACTATCTAAATGTGAAATTAATGTCTCCCTCAGCATTGCTATAAGTAGTGCATCTCAACTTAGTTCATAATTGAGCAAATTGTTTCTTTTGTTTCTGGTGATTCAGATTTCTCTTATAATAATATACCTTTTTCTTATCTCTCTATAATCAGGTTCTGTCACGAGGCTAGGATGAGCTAGCAAATTAATGCCTCCCAGGAAGGTGTTAATAAGTCATGGAACAAGGAGGTAAATATCTACATGATTTTCTGAAAGTGTAGCAAATTTGCATCATGATTTTCTTTAGTGAGTTAGAACCTAGCTATTTTACCAGTACTCCTCTTTCTCTTTTGTAACTTGTGTCTTCATTTATGTGACTCATTTCCTTTGTTAAGCTTGTCTCCATGGACACTAACCATCCAAGAAGCCACACTTTGGGCATTTTAGAGAGAGAGTGCACACAAGTGGTGGGGGAGGGCAGAAGGAGAGAGAGAGAGAGAA
Organism: Taxidea taxus jeffersonii; assembly: GCA_003697995.1. Classification (NCBI taxonomy): domain Eukaryota; kingdom Metazoa; phylum Chordata; class Mammalia; order Carnivora; family Mustelidae; genus Taxidea; species Taxidea taxus. The sequence continues at coordinate 166,096 of ML107698.1, read as the reverse complement.
TCTTAAGTGGGCTCCATGCCCAAGCCCATCCCTAAGGCAGGGCTCAATCTCATGATCCTGAGATCATGACCTGAGGTAAAATCAAGAGTTGTTCTCTTAACTGACTGAGTCACCCAGGCACCCCCACGTTTGGGCATTTTAAAACAGGATATAAATTAACAATTCTCAACTTGTATTTTCAGTATCCAAGGGTGTATTGATATAAATCAAGGGCCATCTTTATTTAGTTCTTTAAAAATAAGCTCAAAATAACTCTGAACTTCAAGATGCTACTGAAAATTAAAATGAATAATGATTGTGTAACAACTTGCTTTCTAAGATTGGAAACACTATATACTTGAAGAATTCTTAGTATGGATGCAACTGCCTGATTGAAGAAATTGGCTGTTAAGCAAACAACCTAATTGTCTTAAAAATATAATATAAGTTATACCTGCTTTCATTTTTTGATCCCGTTCCCTTCCCCTAAACCATGATATTTAGAGACACTGGGTTGATATTACAAAATTTATGAAGAAAATAGACTCTGGATCTTTCTTTTTACCATTGAAATGTCTAGGCCCTATAGATCATTATCAGTTTAAAAATTGGCTTCCTTCAGCAAAATGAAATCATAGATGTGTGATTTTAGAAACTCTTCATTTTACAAATGAGGAAAAGTTGTCCCACAACATTTAAAGGAATTTTTTGAGTTTACCCAACTAGTTAGTAATGGAGTTTTCTATCAAGGCCTCTCCCACCAGTATTGTATTTCTTTTCCCGCTACACCAGACAACGACTATTATAGCATGGCTCCATCTACCCTTTTTTTAAAAAAAGATTTTATTTATTTATTTATTTACTTGAGCACAAGTAGGCAGAGTGGCAGGCAGAGGGAGAGGGAGAGGGAGAAGCAGGCAGAGGAAGAGGGAGAAGCAGGCTCCCCACTGAGCAGGGAACCTGATGCAGGGCTCAATCTGAGGACCCTGGGATCATGACCTGAGCTGCAGGCAGATGCTTAACCAACTGAGCCACCCAAGTGCCCCTCCATCTATCTTAGATTAAAGCAAGTGACAAGGCAAGGGAATAGTGAACTGAAACGTGGCAATTTGGGGTAAGGTCAATGGCATTGTTTTTTAAAGTGTGATCTGAGGACCACTTATATTAATTACCTAGTTGCCTGTTAAAAATATAGATTCCTAGACCCTACCCAGGCCTATTGAAACTCAGTCTCCTGGGGATGGGACCCAGGACTATGCAGTTTAAACAAGCTATGTAGGTAATTTTTTTGTATGCTATAATTTGCATCCATATGCCAATGATACCCTACATGTTTCACTAGAATATTATCTAGTATGTTTTGAATGGTCATAATAATATAACATATTCCCATTTGAGAAAGGTGTAATGTTTTGCAGTGGGTTCTAAGGTGTAGAGCAAAGGAGTCCTGTGGTGAAAGGGAAGGGCACTGAGTTTAGGTTCCAATCCAGGTTCTACCACCTTGCTGTGTGGGTCTGGACCAGTTACTTAACTCTCTGAGCCTCCAGTTTTTCTTCTTTAAATAAGAATAATGCAGCCCTTTCAGGATTGCTGAGAGATAATGGATATAAAATACTTGGCAGGCACTGGGCCTAGTGTAGGAGGCATGTACTTATTAATTACTGTCATTACCTAAGCTAATACAACTATGATTTTCCACACCTCTTCCCTTACCTTGCAAAGTGGAAATACACTAAATTCTACATTGGTTTGCGACTAGCTACCTCATATGGATTATTCCTGTCCTTTGCTCCTCCCTCTCTCCCTGTGGCTTCCTGCCTACCTTTTGGATATTTTACTGTTTGTTAATCACCTCCACCAGGAAAAAAGGGAAAATAAAAAATTTGATTCAAAGCATCCGTTTTCCTCATATATTATTACTTTTAGTAAAAGTTTCAGTTTGAGGGAAAGAGGCCGAATCACCAGTCAGAATAACATTTTTTGGTTTTGGGAGAATTTAATTTACCTATTTTTTAGATCATTTCTGTTCCTGCTCTTATAATGGATAAGTTTACATGTCCTCATTTGAAAAAATGACTTTAAGCAACACTGCATGATAAAAGGACATTTCTACATGAATCATTTTGATTTGTTTTTTTAGGGAAACTGAGAAGATTTGGTTCAACAGAAACTCATTAAGATCCTATGGAGAAGGAGCCAGAGTATGAAGTAGGTCAGATTCAGTCTTCCTGGTCATGCCTTTCAGGCATTGTAGACAGGAGTTTCTAGCTTGACAGAAGTAGACTGTGTGTCGATGGATTCCTCATTTGCAGAGCTCCTCGGCACAGGCTCAGACCTAAGAGTAAAGTGCTTGGCAAAGCCTGTGGTCAGGAGTCTTGATTTTCACGTAAAATGTTCTCAGTTTTTTTTAGAGTTCTCCTTGTGAAAGGCTCTGCATTGGTGCTTAGTGTTAGGTATCCTCTGGATGGAAAGGAGAGCGACAGGCTCAACCACAGGAACTGAGCTAGAGGTGGTCACCACCCAGAACAACACATAAAAGAAAGCGAAGCAATGGGAGAAATTTTTCTCAATCTTGCTGGTATGTAGTCACACTCCAGCAGGAGAGTGGGAGTGAGGGACAGTGTAGGGGGGAGGGAGGAGTGTCAGCTGTGTGGAGGCCTGGTCTTTTCATCTCCTCATTCTTCTTCTTCTTCTTCTTTTTTTAAAAAATATAGTATTTATCTATTTACTTACTTACTTATTTACTTATTTGTGAGAGACAGAGATAGCAAGAGAGAGTACAAGTGGGAAGGAGACGGAGAAGCAGACTCCCTGCCAGGGAGCCCCACGTAGGACTCGATCCCAAGAGCCTGGGATCATGACCCAAGCAGAAGGTAGACATTTAACCAACTGAGCCGTCCAGGCACCCTTGTCTCCCCATTCTTTACCCATTGCCAGGCTTGGGTCCTGACAGGATGTCTGATACTGAATCCTACCTGACTGATTATCTGGTTGAGATGCATGGCCTAATGGAACCACTACAATGGAATCTTCTGGAGGGCAGGTATTTTTGTCTGCTTTATTCATTGCTCTCATCCACATCTGAAACCAGGTCTGGCATAGAGTAGGCACTTAGTATATATTTGCTGAATAAATGGATGAATTAATTATGAGAGTTAACAAATGTTTGTTGAGGGCACCTGGGTGGCTCAGTGGGTTAAGCCTCTGCCTTCAGCTCAGGTCATAATCCCAGTGTCCTGGGATCAAGCCCTACATCGGGCTCTCTGCTCAGCAGGGAGCCTGCTTCCTCCTCTCTCTCTGCCTGTTGCTCTGCCTACTTGTGATCTCTCTCTCTCTCTGTCAAATAAATAAATAAAATCTTTTAAAAAATGTTTGTTGAAGAAAAGAAAGAAGAGGGGGGAAATGGGAAAGGGAAATGATGTGAGGAGGATGAGTTGGTCGAGTCAACCTGATTATCTAAGAGTGCCTTTTCCAGATAAAAGAAGATACTTCTTTGGTCAAAGGCATATGAGATTCCTGCTACTGGGAGACCCTCCAAATAGTTTTAGGGTCTACCCCTGATAGTACTAAGGCTGGTGACTGGTTGGATTGGGAAAACAACAAAAGTGATGATGGATAATAATAGCAGCAGCAACTAACATTTATATAGCACTTACACCACGTGGATAATCTTTTCCAATCTGTTTGTAAAACTTGATGAATGATATACAAGTCTAATGGCATTTTGCCACAGCGGTGTGAATATTATATATCACATTCTGATATTATATGGTAGCAAGGCCATTTAGTCACTGGAATGTGATGTAACAAACTGGGCCTCAAGGCAACAGGCAAGTCTGGTTTTTCTAAAAAGATACTTGGTGTGTGTGTGTGTGTGCTTGTGTGTGTGTGTGTGTGTGCTTGTGTGTACATCTAAATGCCTAAAGCCTCCTCAAAATCATTTTAGTAATAACCTCAATTCTGGAAGGTAGGTTGCTAGGTAAAGCTAAGTGTCATTTTTACCTTAATACCACATTCTTTTATTCAGATCATAGTTTTCTGGGAAGTTTCCAAAACCACAAATGCAAATGACACATGCATCTCTAGAAAATTCCCTTTTAGGAGAATGGCAGTATGCCAACAAAGGTGAAGTATAGAGCATACTTTCAAAAAGAGCCCCAACTAGGCCTGTATTTTATAGATCTGCTACGTGACCCTTATTTTGTTCTCTCTGCTGCTTTAACACTTTGGCTCTTGAAGGCACTCTATTTAAATTCAGTGAAGGCAAACTGGAATGAATGGAACCATTAAATAAATTGTAGTGTCCTTGAGTGTGTCCTCTGAAGGGCCATGGGTTTTGGAGGAAGACAAACCTGATTGGTATGAATTCCAGCTCTGTCAGTGATCATCTGTATGACTTTTGATAACTTTCTTAGCAACTAGAATTCTCTGCAAAATAAAGATATAACTTCTGAGGGTTGTTATCAGGATCAAGTGGCTAATGTACATAAAAATGTGTAGCACAATAACATGGCATTGATAAGGTGTGTGCGTAATTACTTCTCTTATTACCTGGTCTCAATAACCCCTGTAGCACCCTGCACAGTATAGACTGCTTGAATACCTGCACAGCCCAGAAGTAGAGGGAAGTAAGGAAAAAACTCAGTTGTTCCTTCTGTCTTTCTCCTTTACTTTCACACAAAAACACTTCACTTCTGATACTCTGGTCACCAAATGTTTGGTTTTTTTCCCCTACAACAAGCAATTCTCTGTGACATCAGCTGGGTGTCCTAAAATTTAACTCAATTCTAACACAGTCTCCTTGAAGACAGTATCTAGATCCCACAGCTCAAGGGATCACTCCCACAAGATAGCTCCCATCTCACATCAGACACCAGTCTCAAGCAATAGGTCCCCAGGTTACCCAAAACTTCCATCTGACTTGGTTTCAAGTTGGAGCATCTCACTAGCATTTGCTAGAGCAGCTCACAGAACTCAGGGAAACTCTTATATTTACCATTTTATTAAAGGATAGGATAAAGGATATGGATAAATGGGGCACTTGGGTGGCTCAGTGGGTTAGGTGCCCAACTCTTGGTTTTGGGTCAGGTCATGGTCTTGGTGTCCTGCCCTCAACTCAGAGTCTGCTTGGGATTCTCTCCCTCTCCGTTTGTCCCTCCCCCAGCTTGCTCGTGTGTGTGTGTGTGTGTGTGTGTGTGCACGCGCGCGCGCGTGCGCACGCACACACACACACTCTCTCTCTCTCAAATAAAATAGATAAATAAAATCTTTTTTTTAAAAAAAAGGATACAGATGAACATTCAGCTGAAGAGATACTTAGGGTGAAGTCTGGGAGGATCCCAAGTACAAGAGTTTGTGTCACTGTGAACATGAGGCACATCACCCTCCTGATGTGTGTATGTTCACCATCCTGGAAGCTATCTGAACCCTGTACTATTGGGATTCTATGGACGCTTCCTCATACAGGCATAATCAAATATTAACTCCATTTCCCACCTCTCTCCCCTCTCTAGAGAAGTGGGGGTGAGGAGGACTGAAACTTCCAAGCATCTTTTTAAAAATTTTTTTAATTTTAATTTTTATTATTTTTTGAAGATTTTATTTATTTATTTAGCAGAGAGACAGTGAGAAAAGGAACACAAGCAGGGGGAGTAGGAGAGGGAGAAACAGGCTTCCCGCTGAGCAGGGAGCCCAATGCGGGGCTAGATCCCAGGACCCTGGGATTATGACCTGAGCCAAAGGCAGACGCTTAATGACTGAGCTACCCAGGCAGCCCCAAGCATTTTTTTAAAACATTTTTTAAAATTTGGGACACCTTGGTGGTTCAGTGGGTTAAGCCTCTGCCTTCGGAGGCCCGCCCACCTCTCTGTCTGCCTCTCTGCCTACTTGTGATCTCTGTCTCTCAAATAAATAAAAGTTTTAAAAAAGGAGGCACCTGGGTGGCTCAGTGGGTTAGGGCCTCTGCCTTCAGCTCAGGTCATGATCTCAGGGTCCTGGGATTGAGCCCCGCGTTGGGCTCTCTGCTCGGCGGGGAGCCTGCTTCCTCCTCTCTCTGCCTGCCTCTCTGCCTATTTGTGAACTCTCTCTCTCTGTCAAATAAATAAATAAAAATCTAAAAAGAAAACCTTAAAAAAATTTTTTTTAATTTATTTGATAGAGAGAAAGAGAGAGAGCGCACATACAGGGGGAGTGTTAAGCAGAGGGAGAGGGAGAAGCAGGCTCCCTATGGAGGAGGGAGCCTGATGTGGGACTCAATCCCAGGACCTTGGAATCACGACCTGAGCTGAAGGCAGATGATTAATGACTGAGCCATCTAGGTATCCCAAATTTCAACCTTCTCATCCTGGTTTAATCTTTCTGGTGATGAGCCCCTAACCAGGAGCCATCTAGGAGCCCATTCAGAGTCACCTCATTAGAACAAAAGGTGCTCTCAGTGCTCTTGTCACCTAGGAATTTACAAAGGTTTTAGGAGCCCTATATCAGGGCCTGGGGACATAGAGCAAATATATATTTCTTATTATAAATCACTTAGCCTCAGGGAAGCCCACTCCCTCTCCCATACACTGTTGCAGCTATAAGTAGACATTGTAATCCAGCCCACTCTGTGACACAGACATTATCTTAAACACACACATACATGCACACACACACACACACACACACAATTTTTTATTCTACTCCCTTCTTAGCTTTCTGCTGCCTGCAGAATAAAGCCCAAGCTCCTTGTTCAAGCATTTGAACTTTCCTCTGTAGCTCTAGGTCTGTTGACTCACTTCTTGCTGATCCTCATCTGTTTCTTCAACCTTGCCATGCCCTTTTACACCTCCGTGCTTTTGCATATTTTGGGTTTTTTTGTTTCATGTTTTGTTTTCCAGCCTAGAATGCCCTTCTAGAATCCATTCTTCTCCACCCAGGGAATATCCAGTATTCCTTCTTTCAAGGTAAAGTTCACATGATATCTCCTCTATAAATCATCTCTGGACTGCCTCAAGCCAAGTCAATCACTTCCCTTTATGCCTTTCTGGCTCCCATAGCTCTTTGTTTATATCTCTGTTATAACAATGTCATATAGTAATTAAAATTAAAACACACCTAGCAATGCCACTTTCTGGTTCTTGACCTTGGGCAAGTACTTAACATCTATTAGCCTTGTTGTCTTCATTTGCAAAACTGAGACAGTATTAGTGCCTGACAGTTATTTCTGATATTAAATGAGATAGTCTATGTAAAGCACAGAATACAGTGCCTGGAACATGGTCTTTTTCTTTGTTAGACTGTGAGCCCCTTCATTTTTATATTCCCGCCACCTAGAACAAAACCTGAAATATAGTAGGTATTTAATGTATGTTTGTTAGAAGAAAAGAGGGAGGCAAACAAGCTACCCTTTATCCATTAACAAAGAAGACAGTGTTAAACTGTATTTCTGAAGAAGGCTCATTAACTGTCTTTTCTTTCATACTTCAGTTAATATTCTTGTATCTTTGGTTTCACCAGCTATAAAATGTATGCTCTCTCCCCTCCCAAAAAAGTTTACTAGGTATAATACATAAAATGACACAGCCTTAAGTCCTCTACATATTTCTTAGCTACAGAAACTGAGCCAATGCTGTCCCAAAAAAGGAGAATAAAAATTATCTCCTATTTTAAGAATATATATAAACAATGAAATTAAAGGAACTTGGTAAAATGGAGGTCAGATAAGTCATTTAATAGTTCTAGAGTTTTCCATTTTTGTATATACTGTCAACACTTTTGTTTCCAGGAAAATTCACTTGCCCAATTATCAATTCTTTTCTAATTAATTGTTAATCAAATAATACTATTGTCATTTACTTAAAACTCAAGACCCAATTATTAAAAATGAATACTGAGTTTTACTGTAATATCTGTTTCAGCCCATTTCTTTCTGTTCATTTAAAAGTTGAGCGTTGGCAGTGGGTAGCAAGATTTTTGAGTTCTGGCGCAGGAGCAGGTATTGACAAATCAATGACTCTGGCCAAGTTTATAATTTGCCATCTTCATAGCATTGCTGATTATTTCTCAGATGCTTTGAAATTTTTTAACACTATTTTTTCTGCAATTCGAGTTCCTCATTTGCAAAAAGGAAGGTATAAATACTTTTGTGAAAGTATGAAGATTGAATTTTAAGGGTAAATGAAAAATGTATATAAAACATCTAATATCATGCTTTGCATGTATTAGACACCCAGTAAGTGTTATGTTCTTTCTCATCAGGATTTTGTTTACAACACCATGTTTTTATTCAGATTAATCTGTTTGCATATGGGTCTACCTTACTCTACTACAAACCCACCCAAGGCAGGAATTATGTCATACTTCTCTTTGGATCCTTAACACCCAGCACACTGACCCATTACAGGAGCTTAATACATAATGATGGGAGGCAGGAAGTAAGGATGGGAGGAAGAAAAGCAAGAAGAAAGGGAAGAGGAAGGAACTAAATGCCATGAGTACCAGGGGACAAAAATTGCTGTATAGTATTCAAGTTATTGTGTTTTAAGTATTTATGTTTTATCATATTAATTCTAATAATTCTAAAATATCAGCATTATAAAAAATATTTGAATTCTCTTTCATACTTTTGAAACAAAAAAAGACTGATATATGTCTCCTTTTGTTTTATGCCATTTCATATGAACAAACATTACTGAATGAAAATTGCTTGTCAAAAACGTGACAAATATGAGATAGGGCTGTGATTTTGAGAGCATGTGTCATTTATGCCAGCAAAATGAGGAGTGTCACTATGTTTCAGGGCTCGTACGTGGCACTTAAACACTGTAGTCTGCAATCTACTCATTCTGTGACCTAGTCAAGGTGATTTATCACAAGTAAAAAAATATATGTTTCATGCCTTTTTAGTGACATGCTTGACACATATTATAAAATGATACAATCTGTATGGTATAAAGTCACAGTGCATACAAATCAGAGATGTTATGCTTTGTGGTTACATAATTCACTGTTTGAAAATACCTTATCTGAGGGCGCCTGGGTGGCTCAGTTGGTTAAGCAACTGCCTTCGGCTCAGGTCATGATCCTGGAGTCCTGGGATCAAGTCCCACATTGGGCTCCCTGCTCGGCGGGGAGTCTGATTCTCCCTCTGACCTCTCCTCTCTCATGCTCTCTCTCTCAAAATAAATAAATAAAATCTTAAAAAAAAATACCTTATCTGAGATCAAGAAAAGAACAAGAACCCGCTATTGGGATAGTTTTCGGTCTGCTCAAATAGGCTCCCTTTCTCTGATGTGTACTGGGACTCTTAACTTTCTTCACTCTAGGCTTTTTGTTGCATTGCTGTTCTTTTCTCTTAGTCAACAGTTAGTGAATACTGTTTCCTTTTTAATCTTTAAAAAAGTTTTGATCATTCCAGTGTCAACAACAGAAAAGCGTTAAGAAATAACAAATTCCTCTTCGCCATCTTCTACCTCCTTTCCACTCATTCTATCCACTTTCCCCCACAGGTGGGCATCCTTCCCAACCTTTCCTATGTATCAAATATATAGATATAGGTACCTGTACCTACACATACATTGTTGCACATGAATGGGATCCAGCTATACAGATGTATTATCAAGCAGCATGCTTTTTTCACTTAATTTGTCTTGGAGATCTTTTCATGTTAGTACATATAAATAGATCTCATTCTTTCTAATGGTTGTGTAGTATTCCATACCATTGTTCTAACATAATTGGTTTATTCATTCTTCTTTTAATCAGAATAAGTTTCTTTTCCATTTTGTGTAATATAAATGATATAGACATGGACATTCTTATCTATTTACCTCTCCATAGGACAGAGTCCTAAAAGTAGAATCGCCCTATTAAAGAGCACATCTCTTTTTGGAATGCCACTGAAAGGAGGTTATTGCAACGTTTAGTAAACATTGCTTTTTGTTATTCTTCTCCGTTTTGCAGGAGGTTGAAATTCCACCCTGTAATTGATCCTTCAAATATATTGAGATGCCAATATAAAGAAGATTTAGTTTCTTAGATAGGGAGGAGGGGGAAAGATTGTGTCACTAATGTTAATTTAATCAGGAAGTTTTAATGATGTGATATTTGGGTTTTCACCATAACAAGATTCATTTTTTAGTTCAGCTTAAGTTTTTTTTTTAAGATTTTATTTATTTATTTGAGACAGAGAGAGAGAGAGGTAATGCACAAGCAGGGGGTGGGGAGCTAGGGAGAGGGAGAAGTGGGCGCCCCACCAAGCAGGGAGTCCAATACAGTCTTGGATCCCAGAACCCTGAGATCATGAGCAAAAGGCAGATGCTTAACTGACTGAGCCACCCAGGCACCCCTCAACTTAAGTTTTACATTGATTTTATCTTGTGCCACATCTAGGGAGATTTTAACTATTTAAATGGGTAGTCATGTAAAAAAAAAAATTATCCCACATCATAGATTTGAGGAGTGAGGCAGGTAAATATGGGATGAAGTGCTTCTGAACATATTAGACAATTGCAATCCAGTTCTACTGAACCCCTACAAAATGATTTCTGTTACATTTAATGTACATTTTCTGTTTTGTTTTATTTCTGTTTTTGTGATCACACAAATGTTTCTATTATTTCCTTTGAATTAAAGAAAGGGAAGCACCTAAGAATTCTGACCTTTTAAGTGTTAAAAATGAGGAATGTAGGTCACCCTTTGAGCTAACTTCTGAAAAGGTAATGGAGATTTCCAAGAATGGGGATATATCACACCCTCTCAAACAGAAGGTTATGAATAATGTTCAAAGAGGATTGAGGAGCTAGGGCCACAATGAATGATGTTTTTAATGGGTCATTTGATAATGTCTTTTGGACTCCCTCCTTTATTCTCCCAGTTCCCTTCCGTACCTATCCTGACTGCTATAGTCAGAAGTGAAAGTTGACCTTTCTTATCACTTTATTGTTAAGTTTGTGTTGCAGCTTCAAAAATCAGAAAATTTTAAGTGGAAAAGGAGTCCTTGGCCATTGATTCCTTTCTTTTGTCCTGAAGTGACAAAATTCTGAGCTGTAATCTAACATAAACACACATCATCTGTCTTTCAAAAAAAGATTCCTATTGAGTTTCTTTCACCTTTTTTTGTACTTAAGAAAGGATGGTTGAGGAGAATGGAATGATCAAATCAAACTCCTCTCTCTCTGTCTTCTGCACATGTGCCTATTCTGTGGTCCTTTCTGACTCCATCCACCACTGCTGCTCCTTCTCCTCTTTCCAGCTCTGCTTGAAAGCCTTCCTTGCTACATTCTCACTCCCAGGGGAGAACATTATTCTATCATGCTTCTCACTATAATTTGAGAGGGTTCTCCTGTTTGTCTTTTCAATTAAACAGTGAGGATAGGGGATCTATCTTTTTCTTCATATCTCTAGTACCAAACACAATATCCGGCACTGAGTAATTATTAAATGAGTGAATGAATGAACAAATAACTGACTAAACCAATTGGGAAAATAGTCCCAATTTATTTCATAAATGTATTTCAATAGAGAAGAAGAAAATTGGGTTTGAGATCCCTCTCAAGTTTCTGAGTCCATATTAGAGCAATAATTATCTTACTTAGAATCTTTAAAGTCTTTGTAGAGGGGTGAAAACCACTTACTTTGGAAAATGACTACTCCATGATTTGGTATTTGCTAATGTGTCAAAAGCCATCACGTTGGCATTTGTCCATCCATCATTTGGTAATTTCCTGGATTCTTACTTAGCCGATGGAAGTGATTCCAGAGGTTTGTTGGAGAGACCTCTGATCATTTGGACTGGGCCAAACTAATTTATAAAAATTTTAATTTTTAGGGGCATTTGTACCAAGAAATATTCCAAAATTTTTGTGTGATTGTGTTTAGATTTCATTGCCTTTTTCTTTTTAATTTGTAAGTTGAGGACAAAAATGACAAGACTTGTATCAAAACAAAATTATTGTGAAAACTGCTAAACAGTGGCATTTGGGAAACATGGTGTGTGCTTTTTCTTTTTTTAAGATTTTATTTATTTATTTGTCAGAGAGAGTGAGCACAGGCAGACAGAATGGCAGGCAGAGGCAGAGGGAAAAGCAGACTCCCTGCTGAGCAAGGAGCCCGATGTGGGACTCGATCCCAGGACGCTGGGATCATGACCTAAGCTGAAGGCAGCTGCTTAACCAACTGAGCCACCCAGGCGTCCCTGGTGTGTGCTTTTTTTTTTTTTTAAATTTTTATTTAAACATATAATGTAACCCCACCTGTGTGCTTTTGTAAAAGTGATTAAATGGAAACAGGATTAGCAAAAATTTAGGGTTCAAGATTAGCATAGAAATTAATTTCTGAACAAGCAGGTTGTCTTGTTTCATTTAATTGCTTCCTGTGTGATTATGTAAAGCTGAAATTAATTTCTGAACTTTTTTTTAGGCTTGAAACTATAGTTGTGTCTCTCAACTTCTTGTTTGTGTCTAGATTCCCATTTTTCTCCTCCCATCATGCAGGGGCCAAACAAGAGCCTATATTTAAAAACGCTTGTGAATTTCTTTGTTTTCTTTCTTTTTTTTAAGATTTTATTTATTTAAAGAGAGAGAGAGCGAGTGAGAGCATGAGCAGAGGGAGATGTAGACTCCCCACTGAGCAGGGAGCACTATGCCGGACCTGGGATCACGGCCTGAGTGACCCGAGCGGAAGGCAGCTGCTTGGCCAACTGAGCCATCAGGGTGCCCCCACCCTCATGAGTTTGAGTTTCTGAGTAGTTGCTTCTGCCCCTATTTATCTCATGCAGCACTTTCTAGACTGTATCTGAACCATTCCTTAATCAGTATATTTTTGAGGAAGGTCTTTACCCTGCTGAGCAATCCTGGGAAAGTTTTATGAAGAGACTGCTCACCAGCATTGAACTTGCAAGTGCTAAATCAAGAGTGCAAATCTTGGTCCAGCTTGCAGAGTTCATTTCCATGAATGCATCCAAATCCACACAGCAGAGTGACCCTGAAGGCGGCCAGCCCCTTCCAGGGGCCTGCAGTGTGGCCCAGTCATCCTACTTCATTTGGGATGAGGAAGATACAAAGAAGGAAGAGTTGAGCTCTACAGAAGTTTTCTGGGTTTTAGTTCCTTGTGATTTAGGCTCTACTTTTCTCCTTTCCACCTGTCACCTAAACCCCTGCCTCTTTATCATGCTTATCTTGATGTGACTTCTTAGATTCTTACTCAGCAGAATTTTTTTCACCTGGGTGGAATGTAAACCTACTAAAACATCGTTAGACTGGGACTGGTTTGTTCTGGACAGAGTTCTTTGTTCCAAATTGAAAGCTACTCTTCTTCCAAGTCCATTAGGTGCTCATTGCCCTTAAAACATTGGCTACCCCAAGTTTCTTGAAGGAGCAATCTTTTTATTTCTAACCTTCCAGGATTCTAAAACAAAATGTTTTCCCGTAGTTCAGCTTTAAAATGATGGTGCAATTACAAATAGAAGTTATTCCTGTGGCTACCTAAAATATCTACTGAGAGTTCAAAGTGATCAAGAGGAAGAGATATGTGCATGGTATTTATATGTGCATGCTTGTGTGTATGGTTATATTTGTTTGTATATAAACTCACTTCAGGAAAAATATAGAAGGGTAAAATAAATGATAAAAATAACACTAGAATCATATTACTGAAGAAAAGTAAACATATCGAGTAGGTATATAAACATTAAAATGTGACTTGAAAAAAATATTATAAATATAAAGGGGGGAATGCCTGATTGGCTCAGTCAGTTAAGTGTCTGCCTTTGGCTTGTGTCATGATCCCTGGGTCCTGGGATGGAGTCCCACATGGGGCTCCCTGGTCCACAGGGAGTCTACTTCTTCCTATACCTGACACTCCCCTTCTTGTGCTTGCACATGTGTGTGTTCTCTCTCTCTCTCTGGCAAATAAATAAATTAGATCTGTGAAAAATACATACATAAAATATGACTTGATATTTTAAAATTTAAAAGTATATTTATTGAAATTTACTAAGGACAGCACCTGATAGAATTTCACTAACTCATTCATTCTCAAAATTTTCCTGAAAATGCTATTTACAGAGGCAGTAATATTTCTATTAATTATTTTAAGGTAGAGTTTAGTTTCAACATTTAAGAAACACACAAACCTGGATATAGCAGCATTATAATCTTTTAATCAATCCCAATCAAATAGCATAAACTAGAAAAATACTGAGTTAATAGTCATCAGTAATTAGGACAGTGATAATTTTGGAGAAGAAAATCACCTACAGTGATTATTTCAATAACTTACTCATTACTGTGAAGAGAGTATAAACAGCTTCTTTTAGTGTTCTTTGCAGAAATAATCTCCTAATGGCTGATCCATTCTAAACTATGTCATTGACTTACTCTGTGATTCTTTGGACAGACTTCATTGTTCCCATCTATGATATAGGGATAAACATGTTGGAACCTAGTTTTAGAGATCTATGACTAAATGAAATATGAAAAGTAAAGCAGTATTTAAGAATAGGCAAGCTGGATATTTATAATGGGTTCACTAAACATAAACACATAGGAATATTGATAAATTTTTCATAAGAACAACTTCCCTAGCACGAAAAGCATATTAATAGTGCCACACATTGACATTTACATCCACTTGTGACATTTAAATCCAGTTGCATATGGTTGTTAAATAAAAGACCTGATATAAGCAAAGAAGTTTTAGAGCTCAAAGGATTCTTAAGAAAACTAGTTTAACCTCCTTATTTTTTTTTCAAGATTTTATTTATTTATTTGACAGATAGAGATCACAAGTAGGCAGAGAGACAGGGGTAGAGAGGGGGGGAAGCAGGCTCCGTGCTGAGCAGAGAGCCTGATGTGGGGCTCGATCCCAGGACCCTGGGTTCACAACTTGAGCTGAAGGCAGAAGCTTTAACCCACTGAGCCACCCAGGCACCCCTTAACCTCTTTATTTTATGAATAAGAAAATTAAGGTTCAGAAAAGAGAAGACATTTACTCATGTGTTCAAGGAGTTACTACAAATCCAGATCTCCTGGCTAGGGTTGGGCAGTTATTTCTCTTAGCGGCCTGAATTTGTTGGGACCTATGAATATGTATGCCAAACGTTGTCTGGAAACTGAACAGATAGTGTCCCACAGGTACAATTTTTCAAATGTACATATGCCACTGGGATTAACAAAATACACCCATTAAAAAAATGCTAAAAAAAAATTGATGGTAGGTTTTTGTTTTGTTTTTTTGGTTGTCATTTTGTATTCATCTCATCAATAGATTCTCAAAATACAAAATATCACACAGAAACCATGGAAAATTTTTGAAGTGTGTATGAAGTTTGAGAACCATGACACAATATCTCTTTTCCTCTCTATTTATTACAACTTGTAATGATTCAAAATGTCACAAAAATTAGAAAAGGGTAATGATTTCTTTATTTGTTACTGTTATTATTATTAATATGAACTGAGGGAACAGAGGGCCAGTAGCACTGATGAAAAGATGAGTCTGAGACCCAACGAAACAATAGAAAACAGTAGTAACTCTGATACTGGTAGGTGCTCCATGCCACTGGAGCATTGGTTACCATGCGCTCGTGTCAAGTGAAGGTGATCTCCTTGTTTTACACACATGTTAAGATACATGGAACATTTTATTTTAATGGCATTTTTCACTTGAGAGGAGAGTATCATAGGAATATCTACCTAGTCCTTTATCCTGACTTACCAATGGCACCCCTGCCTCTCTCTGTTGTTTTGTTTCTAAAGATTTGTTTATTTATTTGAGAGAGAGAGAGCGTGCGCACAAGTGGGGGCTGGGAGAGGGAGAGAGAAGCCCCAAGCAGACTCCCTGGGGATCATGGAGCCCAACCCAGGGCTTGATCCCATGACCCATGAGATCATGATTTGAATAGAAACCAAGAGTCAGATGCTCACCAGCTGAGCCCCCAGGTGCCCCTACTCTCTCTGGTTTTTCAACATCTCTAGAGAAAACTACAAAATCCTATTTTTACAATCAGCACTGTCAGGTCTTCCTTCTTTTTAACCTTATGGCCGTGTAAGCTCATTTCCTTTTGTTCATTCTTCACTGCATGCTTTATATGCTTCAAAGTAGTTTTCCTTTACTGAAGCAAAAAAATCCAAGTTACTTCAACTCTTATGGAGCCTATTTCCCCCAAAGGAGCACCCTCTAAAGTATCTGTATTAAATTGTGCTGTGTGAGTAGGCCATGAGCAGCACATCCCTATAACAAAACACTCTGCCATGAGTCCACACAAAGGCAGGGTTTGAGAAAATATGCCAAGCCTTTCCCAGATGAAATGAGGACCCGGAACACAGCCCTTATTACAATTCAGCAAACCAACTGCTCATTCACAGTCAGAACGTTCTCAGAGTCTCCTCTGCTATTATAGTCTGTGGGTTCCATGCTCGCCTTGATGTACGCGGCCTCATCCCCATTAACTTTAATGAGTTTTACCCGCACATCAAAAGAGACTGACCCACGGTATGTGGGGAGCTGCCTTCCGCTTTATTTCTCAGGAAGCAAGATGCCACAGGGGTAATCTCACATGGGATAATAGCCAAGGTCTTCCTTAAGTCCTTCTCCCCATAGCAGATTCTGTTCCTCTTTCTCTTTGCATTTGAAGTGCTTGGAGTCCAACTAAACTTTTGCATTTAAAAGAAAAACTAAGATTTTTTAGGCTAAAAATTTGGCAACCCAGAAAACCTAGTTTTTATTTAAACAATTTGAGAAATAGCACGCATTGCTAAAGAATTGTGCCTATTATTATATTGAATCAGCTAATACATGTACAAAAGGACATTTTTAACTCTTGGATTTTCTAGATTTGTTTAAAAGGGTTGGTGTTTTAAGTATTTAGCTATATTAAAGTTATTTTTCTATACTACTATTACTACTGGTCCTGCTGTTGCTACTATTAATATACTACCAAAAGTACTTGCTGAGTAAGAATTCTGCTTTGCTTGTCTTAAAACACCTCCTTTTCTCACTTCTTTGGGAATGTCCTGCTAAAAGTTTAGTTACATTAAAGGAAATGGAAACAGTATATGAAGGAGGGATGGTTTTTAAGAAATGGAATTTGTGGAATGCCCTTATTTTGGATGACTTGCAGACTGCCAAATTCCACAGAAACCCAAATAAAAACAGTTATATGCCAGTTAAAACAAAACTTCACTCAGTCTTGGAGCAGCCTGTATGTCATTTGGTGGTATGGCACTAACCTAAAGACTGCAAAAAACAAAGCCGCAAGACTACAAAATTGACAATAGAAGACAAAAATGAGTTGATTCAAAGTGCCTCTAACATTCAGAATGTAAATCTGAAAATATCCTAACCACGAAAGTAATTTGAGCAAGTTACTTGGTTAATTTGATTAAGAAGAAATTTTTGCCCATTCAAATTTGTATTCTTCAGCAGTTTATCCATATATTTATCTACCTACATACCAACTTACCTATGTACCTAGCTATCTATGCTTGTCATGTTTAAAATGAGAAATTGCACATGACAAATCTATTATAGCATAATTGAGATTGAAAGACTTATTTGCTCTTTGTTAAAAGATGCAAACTATGGGCCTACTTCTAAGACATGATACAATCCTGACATGAAAATGAGCTCATTGCAAATAGGAACCATGTCTTTCATGTTTATATTTCTAATTTGAACAATCTTTGGCACATAGAGGGTACAAATTGATGATAGTTAAATGAGAGGTTATATCAAAATAGTATTTCAAAGAGATAATCTCCCTAAGTTTCAGAACTCCCGTTCATTGTATCCTGCCAGTCAGTGTAATTTTAAGGAATGTTGTGAATGAGAAGGTATAATTAGTATGTGCAGCATTAAAAAAAATCCTTTATTTCAAATTCTAAGAAAGTATGTAGATATATGAGAAAGTATATATGAGGAAGTATATAGGATGAACATATAAGAAAGTATATATGATGAAAATATTTCTCAGAAAATTACCCAGAGGTAGCAACTATTAATATTTTATATCTTTTTCTCCAGGCTTAATACTTAGTACTTATATGTATTCATATGTTTTTTATATTTGAACAAATTTGGGATAATACTGAATCTCCAGAATGTATCAAACTCCAGATATATTTCATATATAAAATATAGGGAATAAACTAAAAATATCCTATAACCAGCTTATACTTAATATAATATTACTTTGAAACAATAAGAGTCCTCAACAAAATTAAACTAAAAGCTAAAACCAAATAAGATTTGGATCAGTGACACAGGGCCAATGAGACTAAGGAGGTTTCTGGATCCCTAGATTGTCAGCATTCCTAAAGTGTTTCTTATTCATATAAAGACACTTTTATTTTTAAAGGAGGACATTCTATCTCAGTAACTTAGAGTATTTATTCTCTATGACTTAGGAGAGTTTGATAGGCAAATCTTTCCTCTATACTGCAGGTGTGTATAGTAGCATCTGACTAAAAATATCCTTGCAGGAGGTGCCTGGGTGGCTCAGTGGGTTAAAGCCGCTGCCTTTGGCTCAGGTCATGATCCCGGGGTCCTGGGATTGAGCCCCGCATCGGGCTCTCTGCTTGGCAGGGAGCCTGCTTCCCTTCCTCTCTCTCTCTCTGCCTGCCTCTCTGCCTGCTTGTGATCTCTGTCAAATAAATAAATAAAATATTTAAAAAAAAATCCTTGCAAATACCTGTTATTGGGATGATTTAGCTAAAAATACTTACCTGAATGGTAGGCTGTGGCAGCCGATTTCGGGCGACTTAACTGATGAGACGATTGGGGAAAGTGAAGAGTTTTACCCTAAGGTAAATTCAAAGAATTGTCAGCAGCCTGTTCCAATACAAGGTGAACATACAGAACACTGTCAAAGCCAGGGCTCTTTTATTAGAATTAGGATGACACTTGGGATGCGTACCACAGTAACATGAACCCACAGGCCACACCGTGGATGTACACACAGTAAATCAGAAGGTAGGATTGGAATTGCAGTAGCCTCTTTTCTTTCTAATCCCTGAATCACTGTGGCACATGATTTCTTTGGGACCAATAAGTTGCCTTGCACTGCAAAATATTAAAAGGCTTGGCAGTATTTTGAGGTATCAAATGAAAAGATCACTTTGAAGTGCTCTAAATTTATAGTCCTTTGGTTTAAAAGAGTTAACTCACTTTCAAAAGTACTTATAACTGAAAATGAATCAGTCACCAAGAACAAGAAGATTTGTTGTAGTTACACACTTTTGATTGAAATGACTCAAAAGTCCTGCTCAAGGCTCATATTACTGAAATCCTAATTGTTGTGGATCAGGAAGCTCACTGTTGAATAATTCTTCACCCAGTTTTTCTGATAGAATTAATATACTGTTTCTAACAACAAAAAAATAAAATAACTGGCATGAAGCTATCCTGTTTGAGTAAAGAGTAACTGGGAAATAAAACCTAAAAAACAATGCATTGCCAAATAAATAAGCTGGCTGTAAGAATGTCTTAGAAGAGAAAAAGTATTTTACTTAACGACATTTTATCTTTTCCAACTTTTTGCAAGTTGGGAAAAAGAAGTATTGCGATCATGCAAGGAAGTGATTCTTGAGAAGTATTGGGAAATATTAAAATCAAGTCATCATTGCCTTGAAAAAATCTTTAAGATTGTTTGTGGAAAATTCAATCTAAGAATTTAAGATCCAGTGAGGCTCAACTCAATTATAAGGCTAAGAGCCCAATTAAAAAATGGGCAAGAGCTAAATAGATATCTTATCAAAGAAGAGATACCAAAGGATAATAAGCACATAAGAAATGCTCAACATCATTTGTCATAAGAGAAATGTGAATTCAAACTGTAATAAGACATTACTTCATATCCACTAAAATGGCTATAGTAAGAAAGACAGACAATAACAAATATTGGCCAGGTTGTGGAGAAACTAGAACCCTCATACATTACTGACATGACCGTAAACTGCTACAGCCACTTTGGAAAATGTTTGGCATTAGCTTATAACATTAAATATACATTTACCATATGACCCACTAATTTTACCCAAAGGTATCCAAGAGAAATGGAAACATATATCCACAGAAATATTTTTATGGTCAAAGCAACATTATCCATGACAGCCAAAAAAGTGAAAACAATCTAAATGTCCACTGACTGATGAATGAACAAGTGTGGTATATCCATATACTCAAATACTAGTCAGCAATGAAAAAAGAGGGAATTATTGATGCATGCTAAAATATCAATGGACCTCAAAAATGGAATAGCAAATAGAAGAAGCCAGATGCACAAGACCACATTTTGTATGATTCCATTTATATTAAATGTCCAGAATAGGCAAATCCTGAGAGAAAGAGGGGCTGAAAATGGACACAAGGGAGAAAAGACATGGATTGTGGGGACCCAGTACTGCCTACTTGGATGCTCTGGATTATACTGCTTGTGGAGTATACAAAGTGATGAACACATTGTGCGAGTATAAAGAACTGTGATATTAGAAACCACAGAGTGACCTTTTGGCGGAGAAGGTTAAGAGCAGTTGACCTTATAACGAGGATGGGGCAGGCTTGCTCTGGGAAATCCAGAGCTTCAAAGCAAATGAAATAGATTTTAGGAAGGAGTTTTAGAGGAATGTAAATTAATTTAGTTTCATCAGGATGAAGTTGTTTTTGTTTTGTTTTGTTTTGTTTTGTTTTCTCTCTGTAGGGAGAGACAAAGTAAGGGCCCTAGACAGAACTGATAGGGAAGCTGAGAGTAATATCTTTATCCTGGGTGTGGTGGTGGGTATGAGTGGGTGTTAAACTAAGTGTGAACTGGGAAAAAGTGAAGCCTGGTTCCTGGACTAACCCTGCAAAATAATTTCAAACTTAATAATGTCAGAGTGGCAAACAGACAATTTTGTGGATGCAGAAATTTCAGCTCAGGAAGCTTCAATGTCTTCTGAAGGTCACACCATAAGCAAATCTCGAGATACAAATTCAGGTCTCCCGACTCCCAGTTTGGTGGGCTTTCTACTGCAGATGAATTTGTGCCTCAGCATTCCTTTGCACTGTAGTAAGACCATTTGGGCATCTTCTTTAAACTGGTAATTGATTGTACTGTGTTGAGGAGGATATAGTGAACAGGAGTGCTAGAAGATAAATGCTCCGACTTAAAACAGCAACCCTCAGTTCCCTGGGGGGTGATGGAAGCCAATAGTAACCTAAGTATCAGCAAAGCCACAGGGGAAACCTTCCAAATGGAATACATTTTATCATAATCCTTGTGGTCCAAAGGGAAACACCAGAGTATGTGGAAAGATCAGATCAGCATTATCAGCATTAGAAATACTATCTATTGTCTATACCTGAAAGCTCTGGAACAGAGTCTTAGTGTAGAAACAGCTTAAAAATAGAATCTGTGCCACCAGATCACCAGCAATATAGACAGTACTATTGGCAGATTTACATAATTAAAAATAAAGTCATTAAGTAGAATAAAATGTATTTGATATGTTTTGGTCTATAAGACCTTTAAAGAAAAAAACGCATCAATGACAGGCTACAATCCAGTAGTGGCAATAATATGTTTACCTAGACCATTTTATTCCATTACATCAGAGGTTGCTCAAATGGAACCAGTCAATGCCCAAGGTGGCCTGTAAAAGACCCAAGAGATAATGAAGAGAGAAGCAAAAGCAGGTAGAGATTCAAAAAATAAAAAAGGAAGATAGAAGAAATGATCTAAAGTTGGGGCAAGAGGGGAAAAAAGAGAGAAAAAAGGAAATAATAAAAGAGCAAAAATTAGATTTACGTGGTAGGCAGTTCAATTGCTTCAAGAAAGTTTACCTAAAAAAAAAAAAGAAAGTTTACCTAATCCTATATTATATATTATATATATTATATATATTAATATATATATTATATTATTATATATATTATATTATATTATACATATAATATATATAATATATATAATATATATTATATATTGTATCTCTCCATTTTAAATACCATTATACTCCAGATTATTTATTTATTTATTTATAAAATATTTTATTTATTTATTTGACAAAGAGAGATCACAAGTAGGCAGAGAGGCAGGCAGTGGAGAGGGGGAAGCAGGCTCCCCGCTGAGCTGAGAGCCCTATGTGGGGCTCCATGCCAGGACCCTGAGATCATGACCCGAGCCAAAGGCAGAGGCTCAACTGACTGAGCCACTCCTATACTCCTATACTCCAAATTTTTATGGCACAAGAAATAATATGTTCATCGTAAAAAATTAGAAATATAGGGATGCCTGGGTGGCTCAGTTGGTTAAGCGGCTGCCTTCGGCTCAGGTCATGATCCCAGCGTCCTGGGATCGAGTCCCACATCGGGCTCCTTGCTTGGCAGGGAGCTTGCTTCTCCCTCTGCCTCTGCCTGCCTCTCTGTCTGCCTGTGCTCGTTCTCTCTCTCTCTCTAATAAATAAATAAAAATCTTAAAAAAAATTAGAAATATAGAAAAGCAAAAAGGAGAAAATTAATATTAGCTATAATCCAGTGATCTAGGTTAGATCTCTGTTAACATGTTGGTCAATATTGTCATCTTGTTTTCAAAACATTTTCTTTCTACAAAAATGGAATCATACTACTTTTATTTCTTTGTAGTCTGATTTTTTTCATAGAAATCATTATAGATTTTTTCTATCTCAAAAATCTATACTTTTAAAATATTTTAAATATTTGCCTTCACTTAAATGTGATTTTACAAGAATTTGATCTACAGGACATGTTATGAATTTTTACTACTTTACTTTTACTTTATTACCATGTTTGTAAAAACTCGGAATTTCATTTTTTTTTTAAGACTTTATTTATTTACTTGACAGAAATCACAAGTAGGCAGAGAGGCAGGTGGGGTGGGGGGGGGGGGAAGCAGGCTCCCTGCTGAGCAGAGAGCTATATGGAGCTTGATCCCAGAGCCAAAGGCAGAGGCTTAACCCACTGAGCCACCCAGGTGCCCCAAAACTCGGAATTTCTAATGTAAATACTTTTTGAGGAGAAAATAGAATTACTTGTGGGTACTAAAGCTAGAAATAAATGAAGCATATGCTATCACCCTGTGCTAGACTGTGCTGAAGAGAGATTGGAAGTCTATTTGGGGAAAGGAGAATATTATTATCCCTCTCTATGTAATAGATGTGTTTGAAAGAAGTTGTGTGTCCAATCAGAAAAACGGCATTATTATATGAGAGGCTTTTTGAAGAAAATGCTAAAACGCATGGATTGGCAAAGCAAACATTTATCATCTATTGCAGCTTATAATAATAGAGAAAAATAACAAAGCCTTAAATGTGAAGTGATTAGACAGCTTCTCATTGATTTCAGAAATGCTTATGCTGCACCAATTCTTTACAATGTTCCTTAATGTTTCAGATCCACAGTTATTTGTTGCCAGTAACTCAGTTACCTTCTAAAGAGATGTGGCCTGGAGAACTATGGGTTATACTCAGGGTAAGACATCTAACTTGACTTTCACAGGTGAATTCAGCAATTTCTTTTAATGATTTATATTTTCCAAAGTGATTATCTCAGCTAGTATTTCAAAATATAATCTAAAGCTTTCTGTTAGTAATCCACAGAAATCCATAAAACCTAGAGTGTTTTATATTACTATTCATCAAACATTCATTGAACTTTCTGCTAACTATATTCTAGTTATTGTATAGGGCCAAACATTCATTTGTAGTTCTTACCTAGAGGCGCTCACAATCCAAAGGTGGCCCAAAGAGAACAGGAATAAGGGGTATTCACAAAAATTATGTTCTTGTGGTTAAGTAGCCAAGCAATATGAATTCTTGTTTCCCATTGTAATGATTTACAAATGACAGTGGTAATAATCTCAAAGAGAGAAATCAGTTATTAACCTCTGCAATTATTTTTTAGCTTTGTGGGGTTAACCTTATTGGGGTTGATTAAATTCAAGCTGTGATCTTCCATAAAAACTCCATGGAGGGTCCAGATGGCCCAATAATACCTCCTTTTGTGAGAGAAAATAACTTGAAGATTTTTGTCTAATTAAAGTATTGTGCTGGTGGGACCTGAATGGATTGTTATCCCTTTAAAAGGAGTCTGCATTACAAGTAATCTTTATAAAATACTAATTATTCAAAAAGAGAGATCTGCTTTCACTCTTCCAGTTATGTCCTAGGACCAGAGTGGCAAGAACATGACATTTTGAAACTAGACTCTGATACCATCTTTGGGATTTCAGTCTGAAAGTACAATTCTGGAAAATCAACAGAACAAGGCTCTGTGGAACAAAATGCCAGGAAGGTCAATGCATTACTTTTCTACTGTTCCAGTCCCATGCTCACAATTATCTTAACTCTTATGAAAATATTTTCTACAGTAACAGACAAGACATAATTAGCACCCTTTCTTCATGTTCTGCAAAATATCACTGATAGCCATAAAACAAATTTGGAGAAAAGTCTTTCAGCACACCACTCAGTGAATGTTTACTGGGCTTAATGGTTTTATCACGATTTGCCACTTGTGACAATAGCACTCCATCCTACTCAGCCTTCTGTCCACCTGTAGTCCTCACTGTATCAGACAGGGAGAAAGAGAATTCTAGGCAAGAGGTGGGGGTTAGGTGGGAGGTGGAAGTGAGTTGTGAAATTCAATAGGAAATTACACAGTAAACAATCCTTCAGTGCTTTGGTTACTTAGCTAATTTGCCTTCGTTATTCTCCAACTTCTTTGCGTAGTCTGTCTGTAATCAGGTGACATTCTGAAATAGTTTGTTCTCCAGAAGTCTGTCTTGTATCAGACAGGCAAAAAGTATTGGTCAATTTTATTATGAATGCAAAGGCCCTTTATTTGGCTTTTCATTTGTTCTTAGTTGAGGCTATAAAAGCCAAAGTAGTTATGATTAGAGATTTCCAGCAGGGGGTGCAGCTGCTTCTATAGGGTAAATTCTTTTGAAGTCAAATCACATCAAACATCTAAATATTGTACTGTTACCACTGATGATAGAGCTGGAATTTTGATAACATTTATGGCTGTCATTTATTTTGATCTTAGAAAGACCATGCATATTAATATTTTATTAGGAGAATATTTAACTTAAAAACCTAAAATGCCTGACCAAAATCGTATTCTGCTAATTTTTTCAAAGTAAATGAAGAACAAAGCTTCGGGTATTTTTAATTATTCAGTACAACAGAACAAGTACTTAAATTTCTTTATTTTAGAAAAGAAGAGTAGATGATCTGAGATATCTCTCTCTCTCTCTCTCTCTCTCTCGTGTGTGTGTGTGTGTGTGTGTGTAAAGAATACATTACTTACTTTTTTCAAAATTTCTCCTTTGGGTGGCGAGGGTGGGTATTTAAAGCTATTTCTCTGAAGGTATGGCTCCTGATCAACTTTTAAAATGCCATCTTATTCTTTGTTTTTTTTTTCTTTTGTTTTTTTCCCTTTATTGCCTTTTATTTGTAAATATTTGAGCATTTTCAAGCACAGAACTTTGGCTCCCAATTCCCATGTTCAGATTTTTATTTGTACATAAAAGTGTATGTTTTATTTTCTGAGAAGAACAAGTAATATAAAAACAATAAAAATATGTTAATTTTTTTCATATTGGTAAGCAGCTTTAGATTACTAGTACTGATAAGGAGCAAAGTTTTAAAGTTCCAGACCCCTTAAATAAGATAGATGATGTAGGAGGACTAACAGTAATGTCAGCTATGAAAAGTATCCTTTGAAAATCATGGCTTTGTTTGTTACATTTTCTGGGTCTTCATTATGTGGATGTAACATTTCAAGTCTTGTTTTTCCCTCCAGAATCATGTTTTGATCCTTTAGTATCATGTCCTGTTTTATTTTTTTTTTTAATATTTTATTTATTTATTTCACAGACAGAAATCACAGGGAGGCAGAGAGGCAGGCAGAGAGAGAGAGAGGAAGGGAAGCAGGCTCCCTGCTGAGCAGAGAGTGTGGGGCTGGATCCCAGGACCTGATCCAAAGGCAGAGGCTTTAACCCACGGAGCCACCCAGGCGCCCCTCCTGTCCTGTTTTAAAGGAAGCATTATCATGTAACTAAGGTGTAATTTTCACCTTCTTTATATGGTGATGCTTCTTTTAAAAGCCGTGATTTATTTGACTTGAGTTTATGTTGATACCTGTCCATGGTTATGGAATTTCTGATTATTTAGGAAGTAATTTTCAAAGTATCTTTAGGGTGGACACTCCATAACAGTTAACATTTCAGAGTGTAAGTTGTGACTCTGAATCGATTACTGTATTTTTAAGGACTCTTAGTACAAAGGTCAAGAAATAGATTTAAATGCACGAACTTTCCAACCTGCACAAGTGGTATGGGTACTTATGGCATTAGAACCTCACATCGACAGTTCCATTCTCTTTCCCCAATTTCTTCCTCTCCTCTTTTTCCTTCCTCTCTATATTTACTTTCATTGCAAGTTTTCTTTTGCGTCTTTCTATGCCTATGGTTTGTAACTAAAAGAAAGAAGTGCCTAAGGACCTTAACTACTTAACCTACTTGGTACCATTCAGATGCAAGAAAGTGGCTGGAGTAAGGAATTTCAGTGATGCCTTTTTAAAATTAGGGAGGAGTAAGAGACATAGAGAAATTAAACATGTCTCTTCTGCTTTGTCTGTTAAGTTTACCTTTGAGAAATGTGGACAGTAGATGGGGAGGAGTGTGGAACAAACTTGTGCTGGAATATTGTGATAGATTTACTGACAAATATTTTCTGATTTTTACCAAAAGGCAGTTTTTGCTTTTCTAGTTTGCCAACAGACCATAAAGGTACTTCTGGTTGGCAGAAGCTGTATCATTATAACACAAAGAAGCAAACTTGGCTAACTTCAGTGCCTTATGTAACATAAGAAATAAAGAATAACTGGAACTTAAAAGATTTTTCATACATTAACTTTACTGATGATGAACTGTTTTCAAGATAGGAAACAAATCTTTCCCCAGAGAAAAGTTCTCTCCCAAATTACTTCTTTTAGATTTAACAAATTGGGTAGACTTATGTTTCTGCTCATTCTTTTATCTACTGGCAACTATTTTAAGACCTCTCTATAAGACAGATTCTGATGACCTTGGGAAAGTCACAAGACTTCAGTTTCTTCAATGGTAGAAGGCATTTTTTTTTCTACCGTCCGTCTTTTCTTCACCTTTCAATACCAATGCTCGGAAGAGAAATACAAGGAAAATCCAGTGTACCCCCAAACTTGTAAAATTTCCATGTCTCAAAAAATATTGAATATACTTAAGGTAGGATAATAAAAGCCTGGTTCCTAAGGTTGGGCTGGTAGTGCTGTGAACCGGGGTCTTTGGGGCCACCCTAAACCCCTAAATCTTGGTATTTCGCTTATTTCCATAAGAACAGAATAAACCATGGGCCTGTCTGCGTCCGTGGGGTGTGGGCGGAGAAAGGGATTCTTGCTCCCATGGAGTTTTGCCTTCTGGGTGAGCATGGCACCGGGTCCGGGGCGGGTGATGTCTGTAGTTGGCGAGCGATCCCCAGGCGGAAAACTGGCTGCACACGTAGGAGTAGACAGGAAAGCATGTCCCCGCGAACAAGCTAGGGCGCATATTTTTCTCTCTTGAATTCTTTAATGCTCTGAGACCGTAGGGGGATTTATCGAGAATCTTTCGGTGCCCGTACGATGTTTTGCAACGGCTAACACAATATCAGGTTCCTTTGCAGTACTGTGGTTTGCTCTCAGTTTCAGCCAGAAACCGGAACAGAAGGAAAGGGAGAAAGCAGGGAAGGTTCGGAGACGACCGCGCTCAGGGTTGCATGGTCTGCAGCTTCTAAAGCGTGGAGGATGGGACGGAGAAGGAGAATACCGAGAAAGAGGAAAGCTGAGGAAAAATACCCACGGCCAATGGGTAAAAGGGAAAAGGTGAGAAGGAATAGAGTAGGAGACGGAACCAATGGGTGGGAGAGGTGGAAGAAGAAGGGGGAGGGGAGAAGCCAATGGGGGAGCCCGAACGCGAGCGAGGACGCGGCCCCGCGCCTGCTCCCCTCCCTCCGGCCCGAGCGCTCGCGCCTTCCCAGGCTCCCCGGAGACGAGGGCAGGGGCGGGCCCAGTCGGGCGCGCGGCGCGGTAGGCGCCGCGAGGTGAGGGCGGCGGGGGCGGGGAATTGTGGGGAGGGCGGTGCGCGTGCGCGCGTCCGCGCGCGCCCCGTCGAGGCTGCGCCGCCGCTCCGCCCCCGGCCGGGTGTGTGGCTGCGCGCGCGCGCGTGCGTTCCGGCGGTGCGCGCCGGGAGAGATGCTGAGGTAAAGTTCGGGAGAGAGGGAGAGAGATCCGTCAGCGCGAGGGAGCCCGAGTGGCCGCCATTACTGAGCCCGAGCGGCGGCGGGCAGAGGGGAAGGGGGGAGGGACGGGGCCGCCGCTGGTGGCGGGAGGGAGGGTGGGAGGGTGGGTTACCCGACTGCGGGAGCTGTAGGGCTTAAGGTTTCGGGGCGTGTGTGTTGGGGAGGGCGGGGGGAGGTGGCTGAAGGGACGCGGCGCTTGGTGAGCGCGCCGGGGAAGAGAGGCGAGCAGAGAGTGGAGGAGGAGGAGGCGGCGGCGGCGGGAGCGCTCCCCAGGAATGTCGCTGCCGCCGCCACCGCCGGGGCCGCTGCTGTTGAGGAGGAGACGGAGGAGACCGACGGTGTTAGGTAGGACCTTGCGATCCCAGCTCTTCTGGGCCTGCCCGCTCTCCCCCTCCCCGACCGGGACCCTCCCGCCACCGGCTGCCCCACTCGGTAGCCGCCGCCGGTTGTAACCAGTTCAAGGCGCTGGGGCCCCGCAGCCACGGAAGGGAGCCTGGCGCCGCGCTCCGTCCTCGCAGGCCGAGCGGGGAGCGGCTGCCACGGCGGGGGGGGGGGGGGTACGGTCGGCGTGAAGGGCAGAGAGGCCGGGGGAGGGGGCGCTTTCTCCACAGGTGACGCGGCTGGGGTCTGTGGAGGCCTGGTGGTGGCCGAGGATTGCGCCGGCCCCGCCAGGCGTCCGCTCTCTCCTGCCGCCCTCACTTGCCCTGCTCTCCGATGGTACGTGGGGAGGGAAGGTGGCGGTGTCTGTTGGCTGGGTTGCTGCTGTTAACGAGTTCCACCTGGAAGGGGAGAAGGGGTAGGCGCATATTCGCGGAAACATAATCTTGGTTGCAAACTTAAGCGCCTTTCAAGGGGATCGCCCTTTCACTTTTTCCCGATCTCCCCCACTTCTCCTTGGGTTCTCTTCACCAATTTCCCATCTGCTGCGAAAGCTCGGGGTAGGGTGTGAGAAGTTGCACTACGCAACCAAAACCCGGAGTCTTACCGGTTGACTGCGGCTGGGTTAAGGCTTTGATACTGAGTTTTTTTGCGAGAATAACCTCTAAATTCTCCTTCTGTTTCCACTAAAGAAAAGTATCGGGGTGGGGGTGGGGAACCGCGCGGGAGCGCGCGCGCACTTATCCACACATAAATACTCACTCCCTCACACCCTCCCTCTTTAGCATTATTAGAAATGCAAGTGAGGTGGAGGCTGTGGGTGTAGCTGGCGCGGAAAGGTGCTCGGAAGTAAAGGCAAACTATTAGGATGTTTGGTAAAATTCCGGGAAAGTTGTAGGGAGACGCTTATACTTATGCCATATGATAGAAATCCAGTTTTGGCTCATGCTTAATAAATAGGAGTTTTAAGTATTTTAGACCTAGACCAAAATAGGCATACAGATTGTGTGTACACCCATTTTTAAGTTTAAGTTCCTAACGAAAATTTGCTCTTTTTCCTTTGTTATAGTTAAGAAACTACCTTTTTTTTTTTTTTTAAGAGTCAAGTGTAAAACGGTGGAATACGTTGTTGTATTTACTGATCTTTGCCATTGCTGCCTTCTACAGGTGTTGGCGGGGCATGTGGAGGGAAGGGTTTGCGGTCTTCACTTTGAACATCGAAAACTAATACCCAATTTCAAAGTATATGGGGGGGGGCGGGGGAGTTATTTGCATTCGATACACTTGCATTCACTTCAGGAAGTATTTCTCAAAATCTCCTAAAATGTTTCTTTTAGCAAAAATTTGATCCAGATACAACTATTTGGAAAGATACTTGATTAAGATACGGTAGTAAAATGTGTTTTGGAGATGTTTTATTGTCAATTCCAGTTTATTTGACTTCAGTATGATAAAACTATTCTTAATGAATAGTTTTAGATATACATACTATATAGGTAATTACTGGAAAGTTTGCAGTTTCCATTTTAAATTCTTTCTCACTTTTGACCCTTTCATCTATCCTTTTCAGATCGACTCCCATTTCCTATATCTGTAGTAGAGCAAAGGAGAAGTGTTAAGTGTTGATCACCAAAAACTTGAACACTAAAACTAAAGTGCCCTTAGAACATTTTATGAACAAACATACATGATTGAAAAGCTGGGTATAGCTGTGTATTTAACTCTCAAGAATGGTGCTGTTGCGCTATCGATCTGATTGACTTAAAGCAGACTTTAGTCAAGAGGACACAGATGACTAGATAACAATTGATTTGGTTGTCCTGTGCAGGCTACACTTTTTTTTTAACCCTCCTTAGCATGTGTTGTTATTTAACCATTCTTTGTATATGTTCGTTATAAAAGCTTTGGAGAATGGGTGGGTTACACTTTGCTGTAAGAAAGACTTGTCACAGAAATCTGATATCTTTGTCATTTTTAAGCACCCACCCCATTTAAATTATTGTAGCAATTTTAAAAATGTATTGCAAAATTAATATTATAAATTCTGTCACATCTCCAAAATGCTTTGAAATCCCTCCACACCCATACACTTTTTTCTGTTTGAAAAGCAGATTTAGTACACTTACTCTTCTGGAGAAAATTATTTTGACTTGAAAGTTAAGATTTTTTTAAAAGAAATAAAATATCATATCTGCATTCCTTTTTTGGAATTGAAGTTGTGGTACAGCTTAGAAAACAGTTTTGTAACTCAGTTTTTTAATACTAAAGGAAAAATTTTGTCTCAGAATTCTAATAAAGTATTTTCAACATTAGGAGGCCCGAAGGTAAATTTTGCCTTTTAGTATGAAATGGCATAATAAAAACTTTTTGGTGGCTACAGAGTAAGTTTCAAACTACAGTTTCTGTGCAAATTACAAATTCATTCTACACCTGTAAGACCCATGATTTTTTTCTTTGTACACCAAGAAGTTATGCAGAGAATATAATTTACTCAAGAAGTGTTGTATAGTGTTCCGTTTTAGTAATATCTATGTTCCTAAAAAATGTTTATAAAATACATTTAAAGTACACCAGGGGAGCTCGGTTTTCTGTAATGAATGGTGAAGAAACCTCGATAAAGTGATCCATCATTGGCTGACTTGAGTAATCAAGCTCCTTATTTGTTTAAATGAAGGCTTTAGTTAATCATTTTCTCAAACCAGGAAAAACTGTATTAGAAATTAAAAAAAATAGTTCAGTGTTGAGGATTTTTTTTTTTTAAGATTTTATTTATTTATTTGACAGAGATCACAGGTAAGCAGAGAGGCAGGCAGAGAGAGAGGAGGAAGCAGGCTCCCCGCTGAGCAGAGAGCCCGATGTGGGGGCTCGATCCCATGGCCCTGGGATCACGACCTGAGATGAAGGCAGAGGCTTTAACCCACTGAGCCACCCAGGTGCCCCCAGTGTTAAGGATTTTAAGTATGAACTTTAACTTAATTGGTTTTAAAACTCTATTACTTGACCCCTTCACAGATTTTTCCTGGATGGCTTGAGACTTCCTCTGGCAACCCAGCGGCTATTATTTTTGTTTGTTAAATGTATTGTACTTAAATCTAAGTATTTCTTTGAGGAAAGAAATCTGCATGTAAAGGAAACTTAAAGCCTGTGATTTGTAATTCAGTAATTCGTATTACCTTTATTTAGCATTTACTGTGTGCCTGGCCTTGGGGATACCAAGATAAATTAGAGATTGTGTAGTTTGAGCTTTAGTTGAAGAAGTAACTATAAAGGAGTAAATATGTACTTATGAGTACTAAGAAATGCAGAAAAGACAACAACTATTTCAGATGCTCTTAGGGAATTATTTACAGAATAATCATTTGAATTTTGATGTATTAACTGCAAATAGGAGTTTGAATATAAGAGGAATGGTAAACAAGGTTAGTCTTTTTTGGAAGTTAACTGTCCACAATACCTTAGATTTGCAGAAAAATAGATTCTTAATGTTTAGTCATGTCTTTTCTTTTTGACTCCTTAGAACTATTACTTGGGAATAAGAGTTATATAACTTCATAATTTAGGTTTAAAATATGACCTGTGTGTATCATTTGCTTAGATTCTCAAGCTTTTTTCATCATGAAGAGTTAGTGGTAAAAGTGAATTTTCATTTTTCTAGCTTCATACTAGGTTTAGCCTGTTTTGTTCCTGCACGTTATTTTATTGAGCAGCTAGGGCATTGTGAATAATATAAAGAAATATAAGATACTACTCCCTTAGAAGAGCTTATGGCTATGGTGGGGAGAGAGCTTGACAATTTAGGAATGTTTAGATGCCAGTTCAAGATAGAGTGGAAGAGCCATATAGAAGGCAGGACAGAATGATTTTTAAAATCATTGTAAAGGAATTTAGATAAAGGAGATAAGATTTAGAATTTGGGGAAGGTGGGGATAAGTAAGAAAAAAGACAAGTAAGTTAAGGACACTGTGGACCAAAAGCACAGGGAAGTGAAGATAGATTGGCTGATGAGGGGAAAATATAAGGTAAAAATTTAAAAGCATCCATTTGTACCTTTTGAGTGAAATTAAAGATTTAGGGAAAAGTATTTAACACAAGGTTAATAGGAGTGTTGGGGAAATAAACAGTTTTTGTGTTACTCTTTATCTTTGCTGTGTTTGGCATTACTAGGAACCTTGCAAAAACTTGTATGTTGGTTCTTTTATAGTTTGTTAATTTTCTTCCTGTTGATGATGTATTCTTCCTGGTCCAAATATTTGTTTCTTTTTTTTTTCTAGGATTTTATTTATATGACAGAGACCACAAGTAGGCAGAGGCAGGCAGAGAAAGAGGGGAAAGCAGGCTCCCTGCTAAGCAGAGAGCCCGATGTGGGGCTTGATCCCAGGAACCTGAGATCATGACCTGAGCCGAAGGCAGAGGCTTAACCTACTGAGCCACCCAGTTGCCCCTATTTGTTTCTTTCTATACTTACCTTTTCAGAACCAAATATTAACTCTTTTTATTTACTTATATTTTTATTTTGGTTGACTTTTAGAGAACTAGTGGAAAATTAACATTTCTATGATCTGGAGGATTGAAAGATCCAGATTTCCTTATTAACTAAGTAACTAGGTGTTTCTTATAAGAGTATTGAATTAAATGCTCTCTTAAATGATTTTTCTTATGTTTATGATCTTGAAATTTGTTACTGATTCTAATGTTGCCTTATTTCATTTCTATACTTTCATTTTTCTTTAGAAATACTGTCACCTGAAATTCAAGTGACACCACCATCTGTTGCTGAAACTGATCAGTTTTTTGTTAAGAAACACTGACTCATTTATCTTTATTTCTTATAATTAGCAGCCAGTCATCAAATTCTTTTTCTTGGATTGTTCTTTCGAATTCTTTGGTAGTTGAGGTACTTTCAAGCCTCTAGGATTTGTCCATCTTTTGGGTTTGTGCCTCAGCAAATTAATTTTGTATTCCATTTCTAGCTTATAATGATTTCTTATTGCTTATTACAAGGTCTAACTCCTGCTTGTCCTTGAAGACCTTCTATAGTCATACTTTATGTCTTCAGAAACAAAATAAGAAATAAGTTTGCTTTTCAGAATGGCAGCTGTGCTCAGCCACTCCTCCCCAGCCACACACCTGGAATGACTTCTTTCTAAAATTCAAATCGAGTGTATTTATCTATTTTTCTTTCTTTTTAAGATTTATTTATTTATTTGACAGAGAGTGAGCGATCACAAGTAGGCAGAGCAGCAGGCAGAGAGAGGGGGAAGCAGGCTCCATGCGATGCCCGCCGGGCTCTATCCTAGGACCCTGAGATCATGACCTGAGCTGAAGGCAGACATTTAACCCACTGAGCCACCCAGGTGCCCCAAATACAGTTTATTTTTCAAAGTTGGTTCAAATCCTTTCTCCTCACTGTAACAAGGGGTCTGCAGTTATGGCCCTTGGACCAGATTGGCCTTTTATCCTGTTTCTGTATAATGGCTTTTTATGTTTTGAAATGGTTGAGGATACAATTGAAAGAATTATGTTTTGTGATTTGTTAAAATTACATGAAAATTAAAATTTGTGTTCATAGACACAACCATGGTCATTCATTTAAGTATTGTTTATGGCTGTTTTTGTGCTGTGACAGCAGAGTTGAATTGTTACTGACATACACTGTATGGGATGTAAAGCCTAAAATAGATACTGTCTGGCCATTTTACAGAGTTTTCCAAACCTCATCTGTACCAGCTTATACTGATCTTTCATGTTTTCGAATTCCTGTTGCATTTATCAGTTCCATGGTATAGCACATTGCCTTTGTCTTCTCGGCTATGGTACCATAAAGTTTCTTTTAAAATTGTGGGGAAACTGGTTTTGAGCCTTTTTTTCCCCCTCCATATCTATACCTTCTTTTTAGTCTATATGTCTTCCTGAGATTCTTATTTAACCTTAGTGTTCCCATCAGTAAGAAAATTGTTAAGACTTACCTAATGTATTTTGTATAATGAAAATAATGACTCTTCCTTTGTTATATAGCATTACCTTGTATGTCAAAATCATGACCTTTCCCTCACCTCTCTGTTCTCCAGTGAGAATACCTCAATGTGGAAGGGAGGTGAATATTCATAGCGCTAGCTTAGTGGACTTCCCTATACTATACCTTTGTACCCTGGAAACCTCTGACATAAAGCTGAGATAGGCACAGTAAATACTTACTGGGTTGTTCACATAGGTTGATATAAATGAAATGACCTTTGTTTCTTCTGTTTTCACCACAGTGAGGATATGGTCTAGAAAGAGTTTAGAATAACTTCATACCAAGCATTGGACATAACATGTTGTTAGAGGAAACTGTTGATTAAATAATAGGGTAGTTAATCTGTTTGGAAATAGTTTAAGTCATTGGTTTTCAAATATTTAATGAAGTGAAACTTTTTTTTTCAAACAAGAAGTACTTGAAATATCAAAAGATAAAAATGAATAAGAGCAGAATTGTTTTTGTTGAGTAGGGCTTCATTGCTCCCAAAGTACTGCCTACTTGGACCCTCCTGGAAGTATTTCCGTTGAGCCTTCAGGGTTACCTAATTTGTCTTAACAAGTGGACTGTTGGTCTTGAAAAAAACTGTAGATTTTTTATTTTAGAATATACTGCTATACTAATAGTGTTTGGGCCCGTAACGTGGTTGTAATTTTTGTTAATTTGGACTATAAATACGACTTCAGGATTGCTTAGTGGTTTAGGATCTGAGTCTGGAGATTGACCCATGTAGTCATCAAATATATGAGTACCTACTGTGTGTCAGGTGCTGTTCAGAGTGTTGGGAATATGGTTAAAAATAAATAACAACAACTACAACCAAAAAAAAAAACAAAAACAATAAAATTTCCATCCTAACATAGTTTAGTTCTGAATCCTACCAAGATATGCTTCCAGGTTATTTAGTTGTTACGTAAGTTGTTCAAAAAAAATTTTTTTTAGACCTTTTTTTTTTAAGATTTAATTTATTTATTTGACAGAGATCACAAGTAGGCAGAGAGAGAGGAGGAAGCAGGCTCTCTGCTGAGCAGAGAGCCCGATGCGGGGCCTAATCCCAGAACCCTGGGATCATGACCTGAGCTGAAGGCAGAGGCTTTAACCCACTCAGCCACCCAGGTGCCCCAGTTGTTGAAATTTTTAATGGATTTTCTTTTCATTCACTTGGTTATAGTTTTGTGTAAAGAGCAGTTCATATGAATGATGTCTTTAGCATTCCATTCAACCTTAAGATTATGTGCTTATGTGGTAGAAAACTTGGTCAGAGACAATATTATGGAATATGATTGACTTTTCTACAGGTATTACATTGTTTTTACATTGTTATCATGTATGTTAAAATGGCTTTCCCCTTGTGATTTTTCACAGCATTGATAAATTTGTTACTGAGAATGAGCAGTATTAAGAAAAGTAATACTAGGGATGCCTGGGTGGCCCAGTTGGTTAAGCCGCTGACTTCGGCTCAGGTCATGATCCCGCGGTCCTGGGATCGAGTCCTGCATCGGGGTCCTTGCTCGGCGGGGAGCCTGCTTCTCTCTCTCTCTCTCTCTCTCTGACAAATTTTAAAAAATTTAAAAAAATGAAAAGTAATACTATATCAATATTGTGCCATATTCATCTTTAGTAATTCAGTTGCTACTTTTATTAAGCTAGTCTAGATTGCCTGACATTGTGAAATATATGATAGTCTTAGGGCTTGGATCTGTTTTTTCTCAAATATTTGTTTATATAAGGGGTATTTTATTTGACCTAAAGAAGATGGAACGTGTAATTTATTATAATTGTGATTCTAAAAAATATTTTTAAAAAACTAGATGGTTATTCTGACTGAAAATATAATAGATCATAGTTTTCATTTTGATGTCTTAATTTTGACTTTTAATGACCTTGAAATCCATGTGCACTTCCTCCATTAATAGCTGTCTATCTATTTATCTATTGATTTATTTTAGCGAGAATCGTGTGGTGGGGGTAAGGAGAGGGACAGAGGCAGAAGAAGAGGGAGTGAGGGAATCTTAAGCATACTCCGTCCTGAGCACGGAGCCTGACTCGGGGCTAGATCTCACTAAACTGAAATCACTACCTGAGCTGAAATCGGTACGCTCAGCTGACTGAGTCACCCTTGCTCCCTTCCATTAATAGCTTTAGAAAACTTTTAGATTAATATGTTACAGTGCTTATTTAGTAAATATAATGTGATTTCCTTTTTTTTTGGCCAAAGAATTAACAACATTTTGATTTGAACATTTAGTAAGATTCATGAATTTATTGAGTAGCTAATACATAGGAAGTGCTGTTGGAGGCTTTTGGAATACATTGATGAAATAAAGATTTGAGCCTTTGTGGATCTTTATTAAGTATGGTCTGGGGTGGGGAAAGGGATAGAGTTAATGACAAGTAATAAATAAGTTGTATAGTAACTTAGGAGTTAAGGGGCAAGGAGGATTTGGGGGGTTATTTGAAAAAGCAAGTGCAAAAGCAGACATGCTAAGGAACAGTGTTCCTCCATGTGACTGGAGCAGAATGAGAAT
The DNA here is from genome assembly GCA_003697995.1 of Taxidea taxus jeffersonii. Taxonomy (NCBI): domain Eukaryota; kingdom Metazoa; phylum Chordata; class Mammalia; order Carnivora; family Mustelidae; genus Taxidea; species Taxidea taxus. Next base: position 128,906 of record ML107698.1, on the reverse strand, counting down.
GGAAGAATATATGAGAGTAGGTCAGAGAGCAAGACAGGGTTGGAGAAGGTGGATATTATAGTATCCCACAGAAAGGATTTGACTTTGACTTTTAGGACCCCCTGGAGGGTTTTAGGCCTAAGAGTGGGAAGCTCTGACTTAATGTTTTAAAAGAAACTGGCTGCTCTGGTAGTAATAGATGGGAAGAGGAGCAGGAATGGAAGCAGGGAAACTAGTCTGGAAGCCTTTGGAATAATCTGGGGCCAGATATGTTGGTGGATGGGGTCAGAAATAGAGCAATAAATGTAATGAGAAGTAATAAATTCTCAATATATTTTGAAGATAGGACCAAAGGGAATTTCCTGACAAAGTATAATAATTTAAAAGTATAAAATAATTTTAAATTCCACCTTATATTTATGAACACAGACTTTGTGAGAAGATATAAAACAAATTTTGGTTTAAGTCCAGAATCACTAAGAATTGATTTTTCCTAGGTTTCCTATAGGACTTAAAAAATTTTCTTGCAGGGGCACCTGGGTGGCTCAGTGGGTTAAGCCTCTGCCTTCGGCTCAGGTCATGATCTCAGGTTCCTGGGATCAAGCCCCACATCGGGCTCTCTGCTTAGCAGGGAGCCTGCTTCCCCCTCTCTCTCTGCCTGCCTCTCTGTCTACTTGTGATCTCTGTCAAATAAATTAAAAAACATTTTTTTCTTTCTTGGAGAAAGCACTTCATGTTATTAAAACTCCACTAGAAGTAGTATGTTGTGTTTGAATGGCTGTCACGTATCTTAGAAAACTCTGTCGTATAGATGGCTTCATTTTAAGACAGTTTTAGGGACCACTCAACAATATCAGGCAGATAGTTGGTGTATCCCTCCATCTCTCTCATCAGCTGTAGTTCCGCTCAAATTATACATTGTTAATTTCTGGGAAGGTACTTAATCTAAACATTTCCTTGAAATGGTTGTAGATGAACTTAAAGGTAGAATGAGAAAGAAACTGCATTACTGGGGCACCTGGGTGGCTGGCTCAGTTGGTTGAGAGGTCCTGGGATCGATCCCCACATCAGGCTTTCTGCTTATTGGGAGTCTGACACCTCTCCCTTCTCTCTCTCTCTCTCTCAAATAAATCTTAAAAAAAACAAAACAAAACAAAACAAAAAAACAAAACTGCATTGCAAACTGCTGAAAAGCAGTACTTTGCCTAAGAGAATAAAGATTGTTCATCCAGAGACTCTTTAACTGGATAGCTTTGAGTGGATGATTGCTACTTTTGTCATGGTTTCTTCAAGAGTAAAGATACGAAAAAATGAGAACAAGTTACATGAAAGTAAAGTCACATCAAAAATCGGGAAGTTGGGGCGCCTGGGTGGCTCAGTGGGTTAAAGCCTCTGCCTTCGGCTCGGGTCCTGGGATCGAGCCCCACATCGGGCTCTCTGCTTAGCAGGGAGCCTGCTTCCCTTCCTCTCTCTCTGCCTGCCTCTCTGCCTACTTGTGATCTCTGTCTGTCAAATAAATATAAATAAATCTTAAAAAAAAAAAGAAAAAATTAATGTATGTGTAAACTATCCAGGTGGCTGAAATTAAATGCCCTTATAACCTGTTACAGCCAAATTCATGAAGGCTATCTTTCTCTCATGAGGTGGTAACACCATACTCTTCCAAACAGATAGCAAAATGTTTTTGAGGGCAGGTTATAACAGTTTTTTTTTTCTAGTCTTTTGGTTTCTCAAACCTTTTTAAACTCTGAAAACATTTTTTAAATATTAAAGCTTTTGGAAAAACATTTTAAAAGATGTTTTGAGTTAAGTAAACCTGTAAATCAGATAAAGCATGTACTGCTTTTGATGATTGAGTTGGAGGGAGAGAGCACTTATTTGTCCAATATTTTTTACCACCTGTAAGTGAAAGAATTTTCCACCACGGTTTGAAAATCACTTTGTAGTGACTCATGACAAGCTCTGGAGCTGATTTCAAAATAACCAGCAGGTAGCCTTCCTGAAAGAAGAACATGGATGTTCTTCAATGTTTAATTGGTAGTTTAGTGTGAATTTGGTGTGAAAACCATAAATGTCACATAAAGCTACCTCATTTTTAATTTAAACTTTAATATTCATGATTCAGAGCCTGCCACTATCAAGTTTATTAGGATGTGTGTTGAAACCCCAATATTAAAATTTATCCTCCGTATAATAATTTTATTTCTCATTAGATAAAAAGCCTCCCAAAAAGGGTGGTAACTTCATGCTCCACTCATCTCCATTTAATTTTAAGGCCCCTTTCTTCCTGTAGCTTTTAAAATACATTTTATGATGAGAGTGTTTTTATTTCTGCTTATACTCTGTAACAAAGTAGAAAAGTATCTCAGTATTCTGAGGTATATACCATGCTGTAGGAGAGCAGGGATGTTTCTTTTAAAGTGTTTGGAATAAGCATATATGAGAAATGAATAAAGTGACTGTTAAGGCAAGGGATTAGGTTTGTAGTTGAGAATTTTCTATAATATTCAGGTTCATGTGACTGTACTATTAACCTTTCTATTTGTGCCTCTTAAATTAGATGGCAGGGAACAGTCTTAAATGCCTTTGAATTGCTCTTAGTTTTCAGGATAGATTTTTGTTTAATAAAGAGCTGCATGTAGTACTAGTGTATATACTGTTTAACATGAAAATTCCCCAGAGTAACCACTAGGTATGATTTCTTTTGATGTACATCTTAAAGCGTACTGTCTGCAGTTTTCTGCTTTTCTAGTAAGAAGGAAGGGTAGGCCTTGTATTTTACTGTGTGTGTTTTCAGTTTTTTTCTCAATTGTTATAGAATCATGCTGTTTTTGTGAATTTCGTTTTGCCTTTTTGTCATTGTGTATAACTTTGTTATCCAGTTCATTCACTTTTGTTTTCTTTTTTTTTTAAATTTATTTACCTGTTAGAGAAGAGAGAGAGAGCACAGGCAGACAGGCAGGCAGAGGAAGAAGCAGGCTCCCTGCCGAGCAAGGAGCCCGATGTGGGACTCGATCCCAGGACGCTGGGACCATGACCTGAGCCAAAGGCAGCCACTTAACCAACTGAGCCACCCAGGTGTCCCTCACTTTTGTTTTCTTATCAGTAAATACAAATATTCTTTTATGCGGTTTAGGTAAAGAAACTGGTGCTAGGTGCAAGTACCCAATTTAACCAGAATAAGATTTTTTTAGAAGTTCCACTAATGAAAAAGAGTTAATAGGATTGGATGGGACTCCCCTAATTTCTTTTACATGCTAATTATTGTGTATACTGCTGCCAGGTAAATATTTTAAAGTTGCAATCTGATTATGTAATTTTTTACAAAAAAATCTTTTGACAGCTTCACTGATTCCAGGAATCAAACTGATACATAACTCTAATACTTGTTAAACTTTTTTTGTTTGCTAGGCACTTATTTTAAAACATGATTTCATTCTTAAATTTGTATAGATACACAGCCCCATTTTATAGATGGGGAAGCTATGACACAAAGCGGTTCCAATTTTGCTGTTGTCATAAACTCATAAATAATAGATTTAAGTCAGTTCTATTTATTTGTGGTTTTCTACTTCTTGTATTGCTCCTTCAACGCAGGATTATTTTATTATGAAAGTGAATCTAATAAATGCTTTGTTTGTATATCATATGGCAGATACTACTAATATTTGTAGTTATAGCTAATAGAATATACTTCAGAAATACAAAAGTAAATCTGAAATTTTAACTTTTAATGTTATTTTACCCAAACTATTAGTCATAATTTTAAATATAATAGTTTCTTTAATCATTAATTATAGTATAGTAAATGTATAGTATAATTTGAATAGGTGTTTACTTAACATCAGTAGGTGTTTGTTTACTTGCAGTTGAAATCAGTGTATTTGGGGGCAAGTGATGGTTCCTTTCTTCTTTATTTTTTTTTCCTATGTTCTTTATTTTGTCTAGATTGAAGATAATTTTCATGTATGTTGATATATACGACTGGATATTTTCCCTGTCTTGTGAAACTTTGGCGTGGTAGAAATGATATATTACTTTTAATTCAACCTCAAAAGTATGAAGAATCTACAAATAAAACTTCTATAAAAGACTGATTGACTGCTTTCACGCAAATAACCTAAATTAAATTACATTCAGCTCTTAGGGTTATTTCATGTTGCTGGTATATGAAATAATTCTTTTTTTTTTTAAGATTTTTAAGATTTTATTTATTGGGGCTCAGTGGGTTAAAGCTGCTGCCTTCGGCTCAGGTCATGATCCCAGGGTCGTGGGATCGAGCCCCACATCGGGCTCTCTGCTCTTCAGACAGCCTGCTTCCTCCTCTCTCTCTGCCTGCCTCTCTGCCTACTTGTGATCTCTGTCTATCAAATAAATAAATAAAATCTTAAAAAAAAAAAGATTTTATTTATTTATTTGATAGAAGACACAGCGAGAGAGGGAACACAAGTAGGGAGAGTGGGAGAGGGAGAAGCAGGCTTCCCGCTGAGCAGGGAGCCCAATTTGGGGCTTGATCCCAGGATGCTGGGATCATGACTTGAGCTGAAGGCAGACACTTAATGACTGAGCCACCCAGGTGCCCCATCAAATAATTCTTTTTTCTTTTTTCGCATCAAATAATTCTAAACGATTGTCTCAGTAGACAAGTAGACAAGCTCAGAATTCTTCAGCTTGGTTCTACTCAAAATGTGATCCATGAGCTTTTTGTAACTCTTTTGACAGGAAATGAATGTAGAAATCAAGAACATTTAGAAGTAGTTGGACAGTAATTTTATATCTCTTGAATCTTACTAGGGTTTGGATTTTTGAAAAAAGTTCATTTATTGGGTTTTACAAACTGGACTCGCAGATATGAAATAAAAATTGATCCTTCACCTTGATAGTTTGAGAAACATTGGTCTAGTTAAATACTTTCAGTATTTGTATTAACTGTCCCTTTCAGTTTTCCTATTGAAGTATTTGAATGTTCTGAATTTGTTTTGGGGCATAAAATTTGATAGATTTCACAGGAGCTTGTTAAACTTTGTGAAAAATTTTACATAATTGTAAAATCTTCCTCAATTTATATGAGATTCCATTTTAGGGAACAAGTTTTGAGGAACAGTATAATAGCAGGTTGTTTTTGAAACTTGTAAGGGAGTTGTTAATGGCAACTGGTACATTTAATTATCAGCAAGCATAGTGTAGTCACAGAAGGCAAGAAAATTGAGGAAGAGGAAAAGACTAGTTATTTCTTCAAACTTAAAGGAAGGAGCAGAAATAAAATAAAATGCACATTTGGTTATTAGGGGCTTATTTTAAATTTCTTGAGACATTACCTTAAATTATGTGTGTAGTTACTTTAATTGTTAGATTTGTCTTAAATTTTGAAGTCATCTTGCATTTAAAGCAATAAGTCATAAACAGTCTTTATGGTGGCTTCCTAAAGTACATGTAATATTTATTGTTAATGTCCATAGTTCTTTGTTATAAATATCTTTAGTGTGTATATAATGTAATGTGATTTCATGATTAAATTTTGTCCTTTTTCTCCTCTCTCTAGGAAGATGATCCATATGATTTTGAAGACCTTTCTGCACAGAAATGAGGGAAATACAAAGAACCAAATATAGTTCTGAACTTTGGGATTTGTATTTTGAGATGATTTTATTTTCAGAATGAGAAGTATATCTGGTTATCTTTATGAATGTAGAGACATGAGAAGAGAGTTATGATGGCAAAAAACAAAGAGCCTCGCCCCCCGTCCTATACTATCAGTGTAGTTGGACTCTCTGGGACTGAAAAAGACAAAGGTAACTGTGGAGTTGGAAAGTCTTGTTTGTGCAATAGATTTGTACGCTCAAAAGCAGATGAATATTACCCAGAACATACTTCTGTGCTTAGCACCATTGACTTTGGAGGACGAGTGGTAAACAATGATCACTTTTTATACTGGGGTGACATAACACAAAATGGTGAAGATGGAATAGAATGCAAAATTCATGTCATTGAACAAACAGAGTTCATTGATGACCAGACTTTCTTGCCTCATCGGAGTACGAATTTGCAACCATATATAAAACGTGCAGCTGCCTCCAAATTGCAGTCAGCAGAGAAACTAATGTACATTTGCACTGATCAGCTGGGCTTGGAGCAAGACTTTGAACAGAAGCAAATGCCTGAAGGGAAGCTCAATGTAGACGGATTTTTACTGTGCATTGATGTGAGCCAGGGATGCAATAGGAAGTTTGATGATCAACTTAAATTTGTGAATAATCTTTTTGTCCAACTATCAAAATCAAAAAAGCCTGTAATAATAGCAGCAACTAAATGTGATGAATGCGTGGATCATTATCTTAGAGAAGTTCAGGCTTTTGCTTCAAACAAAAAGAACCTTCTTGTAGTGGAAACATCAGCACGATTTAATGTCAACATTGAGACATGTTTTACTGCACTGGTACAAATGTTGGATAAAACTCGTGGCAAGCCTAAAATTATTCCCTATCTGGATGCTTATAAAACACAGCGACAACTTGTTGTCACAGCAACAGATAAGTTTGAAAAACTTGTGCAGACTGTGAGAGATTATCATGCAACTTGGAAAACTGTTAGTAATAAATTAAAAAATCATCCTGATTATGAAGAATACATCAACTTAGAGGGAACAAGAAAGGCCAGAAATACATTTTCAAAACATATAGAACAACTTAAACAGGAACATATAAGAAAAAGGAGAGAAGAATATATAAATACTTTACCAAGAGCTTTTAACACTCTTTTGCCAAACCTAGAAGAGATTGAACATTTGAATTGGTCAGAAGCTTTGAAGTTAATGGAAAAGAGAGCAGATTTTCAGTTATGTTTTGTGGTGCTAGAAAAAACACCTTGGGATGAAACTGACCACATAGATAAAATTAATGATAGACGAATTCCATTTGACCTCCTGAGCACTTTAGAAGCTGAAAAAGTTTATCAGAACCATGTACAGCATCTGATATCAGAGAAAAGAAGGGTAGAAATGAAGGAAAAATTCAAAAAGACTCTGGAAAAAATTCAGTTCATTTCACCTGGGCAGCCATGGGAAGAAGTTATGTGCTTTGTTATGGAGGATGAAGCCTTCAAATATATCACTGAGGCTGATAGCAAAGAGGTGTATGGTAGGCATCAGCGAGAAATAGTTGAAAAAGCCAAAGAAGAGTTTCAGGAAATGCTTTTTGAGCACTCTGAACTTTTTTATGACTTAGATCTTAATGCAACACCGAGTTCAGATAAAATGAGTGAAATTCATACAGTTTTGAGTGAAGAACCTAGATATAAAGCTTTACAGAAACTTGCACCTGATAGGGAATCTCTTCTACTTAAGCACATAGGATTTGTTTATCATCCCACTAAAGAAACCTGTCTTAGTGGCCAAAATTGTACAGACATTAAAGTGGAGCAGTTACTTGCTAGTAGTCTTTCGCAGTTGGATCATGGCCGCTTACGGTTATATCATGATAGTACCAGTATAGATAAAGTTAACCTTTTCATTTTAGGGAAGGATGGCCTTGCTCAAGAGCTAGCAAATGAGATAAGAACACAATCTACTGATGACGAGTATGCCTTAGATGGAAAAATTTATGAACTTGATCTTCGGCCAGTTGATGCCAAGTCGCCTTACTTCTTAAGTCAATTGTGGACTGCCGCCTTTAAACCACATGGGTGCTTCTGTGTATTTAATTCCATTGAGTCACTGAATTTTATTGGGGAATTTATTGGAAAAATAAGAACTGAAGCTTCTCAAATCAGAAAAGATAAGTATATGGCTAATCTTCCATTTACCTTAATTCTGGCTAATCAGAGAGATTCTATGAGTAAGAATCTACCAATTCTTAGGCACCAAGGGCAACAGTTGGCAAACAAGTTACAGTGCCCTTTTGTCGATGTACCTCCCGGTACATATCCTCGTAAATTTAATGAAACACAAATAAAGCAAGCTCTCAGAGGAGTATTAGAATCAGTTAAGCATAATTTAGATGTTGTGAGCCCAGTTCCAACCAGTAAAGATGTATCAGAAGCTGACCTGAGAATTGTCATGTGTGCCATGTGTGGTGATCCCTTTAGTGTGGATCTTATTCTTTCACCCTTCCTTGATTCTCATTCTTGTAGTGCTGCTCAAGCTGGACAAAATAATTCCCTAATGCTTGATAAAATCATTGGTGAAAAAAGGAGGCGAATACAGATCACAATATTATCATACCATTCTTCAATTGGAGTAAGGAAAGATGAACTGGTTCATGGGTATATATTAGTTTATTCTGCCAAACGGAAAGCGTCAATGGGAATGCTTCGAGCATTTCTGTCAGAAGTTCAGGATACCATTCCTGTACAGCTGGTGGCAGTTACTGACAGCCAAGCAGATTTTTTTGAAAATGAGGCAATCAAGGAACTAATGACTGAAGGAGAACACATTGCAACTGAGATCTCTGCTAAATTTACAGCACTGTATTCTTTATCTCAGTATCATCGACAAACTGAGGTCTTTACACTGTTTTTCAGTGATGTTCTAGAGAAAAAAAATATGATAGAAAATTCCTATTTATCTGATAATACAAGGGAATTAACCCATCAAAGTGAGGATGTTTTTCTACCATCTCCCAGAGACTGTTTTCCATATAACAACTATCCTGATTCAGATGATGATACAGAAGCACCGCCTCCTTATAGCCCAATTGGAGATGATGTACAGTTGCTTCCAACACCTAGTGACCGTTCTAGATACAGATTAGATTTAGAAGGAAATGAGTATCCTATTCATAGCACCCCAAACTGTCATGACCATGAACGCAACCATAAAGTGCCTCCACCTATTAAACCTAAACCAGTTGTACCTAAGACAAATGTGAAAAAACTGGATCCAAACCTTGTAAAAACAATTGAAGCTGGTATTGGTAAAAATCCAAGAAAACAGACTTCCCGGGTGCCTTTGGCACATCCTGAAGATACGGATCCTTCAGATAACTATGCGGAACCCATTGACACAATTTTCAAACAGAAGGGCTATTCTGAAGAGATATATGTCGTCCCAGATGACAGTCAGACTCGTATTATTAAAATTCGAAACTCCTTTGTAAATAACACCCAAGGAGATGAAGAAAATGGATTTTCTGATAGAACGTCAAAAAGTCATGGAGAAAGGAGGCCTTCAAAATACAAATACAAATCTAAAACCCTGTTTAGTAAAGCTAAGTCATACTATAGAAGAACACATTCAGATGCAAGTGATGATGAGGCTTTTACCACTTCTAAAACAAAAAGAAAAGGAAGACATCGTGGAAGTGAAGAAGATCCGCTTCTTTCTCCTGTGGAAACTTGGAAAGGTGGTATTGATAATCCTGCAATCACCTCAGACCAGGAGTTAGATGATAAGAAAATGAAGAAGAAAACCCACAAAGTAAAAGAAGATAAAAAGGTAAGTTTAACTCATAGTAAATGATGTTTATAAAGATGTTTGTTTTTGCCTTTTAAAATGTGTATTTTTTTAAGATAATGAATTTGACATCACTGAGAACTTAGGATGCCTGTGTCATTCTGTAATTTTCTGAATATTTTGTGAGGATGAATATTTTCATTACTTTTTAAATTGCCTTTTTATTTGTGCCTTATTTAATGTAGAAGTTTGAATTCATGTTCTTCAGTATAATCATTCTAGGTGAATATGTTTATTTTCCTAATAGAAGCCCAGATACAGCATGATTTTGCTCTATTTTGTTTGTAGGCATCCCTTTATCTCTTTTTTTGCCTTCTTGACCTATCAGTTTTGGAAAATTGTTTTGAAATACCTGTCTCAATCAAGGATCATGACAATGTAGTCAAACTGATAGTTTATAATATTGGAAATTTAACAGTTCTAGGATTCCTTTTTGTGGGTGGTGGTGGTTTGTCTAAAGACATGTAGAAAAGTTTCTGAAGTTTGAGTTGTAGCATTCTGACTAAATAGCAATATCTGTTTTCAGTAGATAGTAATTTACCTGATTGTATTAAGCAGTAAGAACTTAAATATGTATGCTAAGTTGTATTTAATAATTTCCATTAGATCTTTATTACGGTGGTACTTTAGCACCTTCTCTTCTAGTACTCTTTGACTCTTGTGTGTGCACAAACTTTGTTCAAGATTTTTATGGTTTTGAGATAGCTTTCAGCAGGCTTTTATCCTGCATATTGATAACTTCATCAGTTATGTCTATAGTCTTAATACATGTTTGTTTACTACAGGTACTCTCAACACATGCTACTGGCTAAATATCTTTGGCATTTTTCGTACTCAACCTATTATCACTAGTCCTCCCTACATGTTTTATCACTGTCAAAAAACTTCAGCATTTCTTCTCAATTTGTTTGTTATTAGTACTACTTAATGCTTATTAATGAGGATAAAGCATTTACAGTCATTCCATTTTATTTTATTTTTTGAAAAGATTTTATTTATTATTTATCTGAGAAAGATAGTGAGAGAGCAGGATCAGGGAGGAGAGGGAGAAGCAGGCTCCCTGAGGAGCAGGGAGCCAAGGTGGGACTCGATTCCAGAACTCTGAGATCATGACCTGAGCTGAAGGCAGGCGCCTAACCAACTGAGCCACCCAGGTGCCCCATTTTAAATTGCTTTTGTGTGTGTATTATTTTTCCATTTTTGATCGTCTGCTTAATTGTTTTGGTAACTTTCTGTTAAAATTTCAACTCAGAGAATATGCTGCAGGAAGAGTAAAAGGAGCTTTTATTTACTCTTTACTGAGATTTACCAGCTATTTACATTTTGTCCCCCTTCTTTGATTTATTTCGTGTGGGTATTTTTGGGGTTTATTCATTTTGAACCCTGTAAGATGAAGTTGCGGATGTTGGGGCTCTTTTTACTGTTAAATATTTATTTCCTAAGAATAAGAACATTCTCTTAAATGATAGCTGTACAGGTATCAAAATCAGGAAATTTAATTAGGTTAAAGTATTATTTAATATATGATCTGTGATCAAAAACAGATTTTGAACATGTTGAAACCTTTCTCATTAGTTTTCTTTATATCTTCTCCCAATTTTCTCTAGTTTCTATTTAGTTCCAACAATAGTATATATGTAGTTTTTGTTTTTTCACATAATTGTATTTCTCCCTATTGCTCCATAGTATTTCGATTATACTTTTTATTTTTTTTTAAAGTTTTTTCGATTATACATTTTAGTCATTATGTTTTTCATTTAGCAAATTATATTAAAAATGGGTGGTTAGGCTTCCAGGTTTTAAATTTTGCTATCATTTTTTGTTAAAACAGTGGCCAGTTTACATAAAAGTTTATTCCTTTTCAGTCATTTCTTTAGGGTGCATGTATAACAATAGAATCACTAGATTAAAGACATGAGTATTCCAGTGACTTGATATTTATTACTCTACTTCTTTCAGTATTAATTTCTTAACTATGAGTACTGTGCAAGGAAGGAATATGCCAAATCTGTACTTATATTCTGAAATTTTAGCACAATCTCTGTTTCCAGTTAGTTTATTTTGTTTATTTTTTTAAAAGATTTTATTTATTTGATAGACAAAGATCACAAGTAGGCAGAGAGGCAGGCAGAGGGAGGGAGGAAGCAGGCTCCCCGCTGAGCAGAGAGCCCAATATGGGGCTCAATCCCAGGACCTTGAGATCATGACCTGAGCTGAAGGCAGAGGCTTTAACTCACTGAGCCACCCAGGTGCCCCTCCAGTTTACTAATAATGTTCTTCGAATTGAAGCAAATCTCCTCATACCTGATTTGTCTTACGTAGTCACTTAACTGTACACATGGTACCTGACTTAGGATGGTTCAGTTTAGGATTTTTCAACCTCATGATGGTGCAAAAGCAATAACACATTAAGTTAAAACCATATTTGGAATTTAGAATTTTGATTTTTTTCCTGGGCTAGGAAGATACACAGTACAATACTCTCTTGTGATGCAGGACAGTGGTAGTAAACTGTAGTTTCAGTCAGCCAGATGATCACAAGGGTAAACAGTCATTCTGTTTTTCACTTTCAGTACAGTATTCAGTAAATTACAAGATACTCAACTCCTTATTAATAGAATAAATAGGGTTGTGTTAGATGATTTTGCTCATGTGTAGGCTAATATGTTTTGAGGCATTTAAGGGTAGGCTAGGCTAAAGTATATGATCAGAATGTTAGTGTATTAAGTGCTTTTTAAATTTAATGTTTTCAACTTACAGTGGGTTTATTGGGATGTAACCTTTAAGTTCTGGAAGATAAATATTTTAATTGATTATAAAATCCAGGGTTTTGGGTTTAGTTTGTTTGTTTATAGCTCCTAAATCTGGTATGTCTGGTAATTGATGGCATATCTTAATTAATACATGATTTTATTATTTCTTTTTTTTTAAGAGGTACATAAAGTAATGGTGGTGTTTAAAATCACCTCATCTTAAAGTCACTGACTATAGCAATTTGTCTTTAATTTTTTATTATCATCCCACAGACAAAAATGGGCCTAGATTCTCTTCCTCCACACTTGCAAATGTTTCATATATTTGATTCCACTCTTTCTTTTGTTTAATATAACTCTTTTGTTTGGTGTCCATCTTTTCCTCACTTCTATTGAAGTAGTGAATCGACTTTGAGTCGTATTTATAATCTGCTTTCAATTGCCTTAACTCAGTAGTTTCAGCTGTCTTTTAGAGTTATCTTAGAATTTCCTTGTACTTCTGTATAACATTGCTTTAATTTTTAGATTCATGTATTATATTTGAAATCTAAAAAAATTGGAGAAATTATATTTTAGAAGGCTTCACATCTGTAAGTAATTTTAAAATCAGGTGTCACTTAAGTGTTTTGATTTTTGTACCTGTGTACAAAATCAGGTGTCACTTAAGTGTTTGATTTTTGTACCTGTGTACAAAATTTCACCTGTACAGTGAAATTTCATAGATACAGTTTTGTGTCACAGTTTATATTTTATGGTTTTGTATATATGCACAGTGAAATGCTTTAGCTCACTCAAGGCTAACTTTATTACTACTTCTAACTTAATTTAAATTCATTTAATTAACATAGTGTATTACTAGTTTCAGAGGTAGAGGTCAGTGATTCCTAAGTTGTATATAATACCCAGTGCTAATTACATCACTTGCCCTCCTTAATACCCATCACTCAGTTACCCCATTTCCCCACCCTCTCCCCTCCAGCATCCCTTAGTTTGTTTCTGTGGTTAAGAGTCTCTTATGAGGGGGGAAAAATAACGAGTCTCTTATGGTTTGTCTCCCTCTGATTTCATCTTGTTTTATTTTTATTGTATCACAGTTATCCATGGTATCTTTTTTAAAGCATTACAGAAAGGCTGGAGCACTTCAGTGCAACCTAGTTTCCCTAAAAATTATATTCATTGTGTCATCTGGACTTGATAATTGTCATCTCATGTTTCAGTTCTGTAAGCATTCATTAAAAACCTGCTAGACACTTAAAGTCTGTACAAAAAGCTGTTGAAGGATATGAAAAGTTAAAGACATGCATCCCCCTTTAAAGAGCTTAAATGGAATTTGATAGATCATACCTTGTGCTTGGGGCAGTGTTAAGAAAGTACTACTAGAACAATTTAAGGAAGCATAGTGTAATTCTTAAGAGCACATGGTCTAGAACCAGACTTCTAGGATTTGAATTGAGGCTCTGCCGCTTATGAACTGTAAGTGCATAACTTCTCTGCACTTCCAGCTAGGAAAATAGAGGTAATCATACTACTTGGGACTGCTATGAGAAATCAATTCATATTTATTTACAACAGTGCCTGACACATTGGTAAATTTGTTAAATAAAAAAGTGTATCCACTATTTTGTGATAGTTTGTTTAAATATAAATATTAAAAGAATATAGACAGAGATAGCCATGGAGTATGTAGTGTTAATGTCACAAAATTTCATGAAGAGAAAGGTGTAAATCATTACTTTTGGGTTTTTTAATTGGCTTCGAAGAAGGAGTAAATATATTTTAGGTGAGGAGAATCATTTGTACAGGGGCATAAAATTATGACTGAAGTAAGGTGAGAGGTGATAGGAAACTGCCCTTATTTGGGTATTAAGAAATAGCATTGTATTTATAAAAATCTACAAAACTGAAAAACTAGTTTAAATCCAAAGCAGTTAGTTAAGCAAGGCCAGAGGAGCAAGGAAAGTTGTGTCGGACAGGTGGAAGGTAGGGATGAGATTGGTATCACATAGTCTAAGTGGGAAGCTGATGTACCTATACAGTTTTTTTTCTAATTTATTTTTTTTTAAGTGCTCTCCCCACTGAGCATCAAGCTCAACATGAGGCTTGAACTTAAAACCCTGAGATCAAGACCTGAGCTGAGGTCAGAAGTTGGACACTTAACCTGACTGAGGCACCGAGGCGTCCCCAGTTTTATTTTTATTTATTTAAGAATTTATTTAAAAATAATCTCTAGGGACGCCTGGGTGGCTCAGTTGGTTAAGCGGCTGCCTTCGGCTCAGGTCATGATCCCAGCGTCCTGGGATCGAGTCCCACATCGGGCTCCTTGCTCGGCAGGGAGCCTGCTTCTCCCTCTGCCTCTGCCTGCCTCTCTGTCTGCCTGTGCTTGCGCTCTCGCTCTCTCTCTAACAAATAAACAAACTCTTAAAAAAAAAAATTAAAAATAATCTCTATATTATGCGCAGTGTGGAGCCCGAACTTAGAACCCCAACATTAAGAGTCACATGCTCTACCAGCTGAGCCAGCCAGGTACTCCTACATATTCACTTTTTTTTTTTTAAACATTCACTTTCAAAGTTACAGGGGTACAAAGACCAAATGAGAAATCATTAAAGCTAGAAGTAGATTCTTTAAGAAGACTAGAAAAATAAATAAGCATCCTGCAAGACTGATGAGAAAAAAAGAGAAGGCACAATTAAATACTGAGAGTGAAAAAGGGAACATGATTATAGATCAGATTAAAAAGAGAATAAAATACTGTCAAGAATTTTATGTCAAGACATTAGAAAGTACAAACAAAATTAACTCCTAAAAATGTATAATTACCTAGATAAGAAAGCTTTGAATAATCCTGTAACTATTAAATAAGTTGTAGTAGTTCTGTCTTGCACAAAAATACCATGCCCAGATCATTTTCCAGAAGACTCTTCAAGGAACAGATCATTTCAGTGTTCTACAAACTGTTCCAGCAAACAGAAGGCAGGAGAATACACTTTTTAATTCATTCTCTGAAGTCCTCTAGTTTTAATTTCAGAACCAGACAAGGATGGTATAAGAAAGGAAAATTAGAGTCCTGTTTTACTTAGGAGTGTATATGGAAGAATCCTAAATAAAATACAGATCCACAGACCCTTGACTGCAATTTTGAAATCCATCAACATAGGAAAACCAAGGTGTGTTGTTTTGTTTTGTTTTCAACTTTGCAGCATAATCTGATTTGACCTGTTCTTGATGGCAGAATCTGATTTGAGGCTATTTTTAATCATCATTTATCTTATAGAGTAAGTATCTGTACAATTCACTGCAAAAATACTAGTGCATTTGAGTACAGGGTACTGATCCACAATTTAATTGCATTATATAATTGACATTTTTTGTACTGTACATTTTGACTAATGTCTAAAAACATCCAAATTCTATAGCCTGTTTTCCTCAAGGGTTTTAGATAAGGGATTTTGGCCATGTAACAGCAAAAAAACATGCAACAACAATATATGAAGGATACTTTATAATTCAATAGATTCATAGAAAACTATATTGTGAACAGATGAGAACCTTAACTTGAAAAAAGGTATCTACAAATAAGTGAAATCTGCAACATATACCCTAAATGGGGAGGTGGATTTCTTTTTCAACCTGGAACAAGATAATGTACACACTGTCACCACTTTATTCAGTGGTGCTATATTCAGTATTATGTGGAGATCCCACTCAAAGCAATATGATAGGAAACAAAAGCATGAATATTGGAATGGAGGAAACAAAATTGTCATTATTGGCTGATGTGATAGTTTATGTAATAGCCAAAAAGGATCTACAAATAAATTATTAGTAGATAGAAGAGTTAGCAAAATAGCTTGATATGTATCAGTAACCAAAAGTCAATTGCATCTCTATATATCAGCAATAAACGACTGGTAAAAATAGAGAAGGTATGACTTCAAACAGCATGGGAGGGGCGCCTGGGTGGCTCAGTGGGTTAAAGCCTCTGCTTTCGGCCCAGGTCATGATCTCAGGGTCCTGAGATCGAGCGCCTCATCAGGCTCTGCTCAGCGGGGAGCCTGCTTCTCCTCTCTCTGCCTGCCTCTCTGCCTACTTGTGATCTCTGTCAAATCAACCAATCAATCAATCTATAAAAAAAAAAAAAAACCATGGGATATTGTTCAGTGCCTGGGAGTTATTGTGCAAACCACTATGTAGAAAAGTAATAAAAGTATTGAAAGACCGTGAAAAATGTCTAAATAAATGAGGAACTCTAGTGCCTTCCTATCCATGCACATAGTGTATCATGAAGTCACTGCTCTTCAGACTAATCTTTGGATTCAATGTTTCATTCAAAGTGTCAGGTTTTCAGGTAATTTCACATACAAATTCTAATCCATATATGGAAGAGTAAAGAGCCTAGAATAGGACACTTAAGAAAGGCAGAGGTGAAGTGGTGGTGTTGGGTGTATGTGCTTATTTTATCAGATAATGTAAACCATGTAAGATTGGTACTGGCACAGCGATAGGCATATTGACCAATGGAATTGAATAGAGCACCTCAAAACATAGTCTTCTGGCTTGGAGCTCCTATTCCAGTGTGGTACCCATATGGGGTTATTGCAGGATGGCTAATCTGAATTGGGATGTGCTGGTCTAGAGAATAAAGAATGCCCTCCCTGAGAAGTATCATTTTAAGTCAGATCTGATGGGTTAATAGGACTTAACTAGAGGAATAGTTGGATGGATGGAAGAATATTTAGTGCTGAAAGTTGTAAAAGGGAAAATGGTGTGTTCTTTAAAAAGACCACTGTGGGTGGTCATTAATCTAATGAAGGTGCTGGCATACTTTTATAAAGAGACAGATAGTATTTTAGGCTTTGCAGATAATACAGCCTCTGTTACAACTGGTCATATCTGCTCTTGCAGTACCAAAGCAGCCATTGAAGATATGAGTATGGCTCATACTCATGATTGAGTATGGCCGTTTTCAAAAACAGATAGCAGGTTGGATTGGGTCCCCAGGCAATAGTTTGCTGGCTCCTGTTCTATGGGAGAGAGTAGTTGAAGGGGAGGGACTTGAGAGTTGGGACTAGACTTGGACCTTTTTAGCATTGTTAGACATTTTTGTTTTAGAGTATTTTAGACAACTTATTTTTTAGAGTAATTTGCAACTAGACAGCGATGGATTTGAAATCACTTTGTTTCAATGTGGAGAATGGGTTGAATGATGGAAGACTAATTGGCATACTGGAGTAGTCTAAATAAACCATGATGAAGGCTTTGAGTAGTTGTAGTGGAGAGGGAGAATGGTGGCAGAGGGAGAGAATGAGATGGATTTTAGAGTACTTAGATGATGATGTATTGTGTGGGGGAAGAGGGAGGGTGATGAATGAGATATACCTTCTTGATTTTAGCTTATGCAGCTTAAACAGTGATGATGCTGTTTACGATGTAGAGTATTAGAAATTTGCCAGGTTTGGAGTTGGAGAGTTGGCTTTAGAGTTCAGGTTGAGATACCAATTTGGCAGTTAGATATACCATTCCTCATAGGAGAGCACTGAGTTGGAGATACATATTTAGGAGACGATGAAGTAGAGATGGCAGTAGATGAAATTGACCTAGAGAGAGTACAGAGGAGTGTCTTCAAGCCTTGAGGAATTGCCAGTGTTGAATGCTAAGTAGTAAGATGATCCTTAAGTAACACTTACTGTTTCTGAGCTGATTCCTTCACTTGTAAATGAGTGATTATAATATTTGGAATTGTGGTAGACATGAGAACTATGTGTTTCAAATGCTTGGCATGCATGCTTAATAAATGCTACTGTAGTATGTATCAGGCCTAAAATTTCCCCATGTATTCTGGCTATATTTCACAACAGTCCTTTGTCCCATAATATTGGATTAGTTTCTGGACTTATTTTTAAATTAAATACTCTTACGAATTCTGAACCTGAGTGTTACGCATTTCTTTGCCTTTTTTTTTTTTTTTTTTTTTTTTTTTTCCTTAACAGGGGAATTTCTTTTTTTTTTTCTTTTTTTTTTTTTTTTTTTTTTTTAATCACCTCTGAGAGGAAAGGTCATTCTGTTTACCTTCATCCTTTGATTCCAAGATGGGAGCTGTAATCCCGGAATCTTTTCTCAGATTTCTTAACACCTGGAAAATCATAACCTTTGGGCCCTGGTGGCATTTGAGGAAGGCTCAGAGATCTGAGCTTGTCATTCAGAGGCTCTGTGCTTGATTGTCCTTTATACTCCAAAATGAGTTTAGTGTTAGTTATGAGATCCAAACCTTGTATGACATTTCTTGATTGCAACCATAGGAATTATTTTGTTTAAATTATACACATAAATGTTTCTACATAACTGAAATCTCAAAAAATAATACTTACTGCTACTGTATATGTTATTTTGATTTTCTTGTCTGTTATAGTGAAATGAGGGGGTGCTGGTTGTGACCTACTGAATTGATTTCATAACCTGCAGGTGTTTGAAAGTGCTTTAAGAGGATGACAAATTTGAGTTGTGTTGATAAAATTGCTGGTTGGTAACACACTCATTCAATGAAATGAGGTATAACTTGTTTAATCCGGTTTGGTTTCTCTTCATTTATCTCTTTCGGTGCTGTTAGCTTGATTCAGACAGGAAATAGTAAAATATTTGGTGAATTTTATGGTGAATTAGAGTAGGTATTATGTTGATTTTTCATTTTCAGCTTTTAAAATTGTTTTTCAATCTTTCAGGTCCTGAATCTTTTCATTCTTATTTATATTAACAACTACCAATTCCTATCTTATTTTCAAATGTTGCTTCCAGTCCATATTCTTTTCTCTGTTTTAGTGCTTCCTTCTTACTAACCCTGATTCTCAGATAATGTCTTAGAATATTGTACTGCTGTAGCCATTGTAACAGGGTTTGGGGAAGAATACCAAAATAGGTATGTTACCTTCAAAATAAGCTTTGAGGAGATAGATGTCTCTCTGTATATATTGAATCAGAAATGTTAATATTAGTAAATAGTGAACTGATACCTTAATATTAATTAGTATGATAGATTCTTTAGAATGTAATCTTAGGTTTAGAATTATTTGACTTCTGAGTTCTAGAATCTCAGTCTTTATTAAGTAAAATACCTTTTAAAAATACTCTTACCCAAACAGTGGTGGTGAAGATTTTCGCTTGATTGTTCATTCCAGGTAGAGAAGTAATGAGATATATGTCTATATTGAACTCTTGTTTGTCTATATCAAAATGTATAAATTACAGGGTAAGTTTACTTTTCATTTTTAGTGTATACCATTTAACCCCTTGACAATTATTTGATGGACTGTCAGTGTTCACATCTTAGAGAAACTAAAATTCTTGAAAGAATTTTAATTAAGGCTAAATAAAAGTTGGGTGCTAAAAAGCTTCCTATAGAAAGAACAATACTTATAGATCACATACAGATAGGGAGTAGAGGTAGACTTTGTTTAATGAGCAAGGTCATTTAATAGTCTTGAACTGCCTGAAAGTTTGAAATTTTCTATTTTTTACCTATTCTGGGAGAGTACGTTGGTTAGATTTCTTGCCAGTTGACAGAGTATCCATTATAACCATTATGGTCTTGGGGGAGACATGGTGGGTTACTCTTATAAAGGCAGTATGTGCAGAAGAATGAGAAGATTGCTTTTCCAGACTCCTCAGTCAGCAACTTTTCCAGCCTGTTTACCTTGAGTTGAGTCCTATTGGCCAGGAGAATAGAATTTATGGTACTGAATGTAGGCCTGAGCCTTTATCCCTAGAGCTCTGGGTGAAGTTGCCTTTTCCCCAAATTGTGGGGTGCTTTTTATGGGACAAAAACCGTAATACCTATTACAAACAAGATTTATAATTAATCTTATGGCCTAGGACATTATGTTGACTGTTGTCAGTTGAAGTCAGTATGAGTATGTGGCTTTTGTTATGATGACAACAGAACCATTTATGTGGAGTGGGTTTTGTTTGTTTGATTGTTTTGGGGGTTTTTTTAGTAATCACCATTTATTTTAACTTAAGAAAACTCATTTTATTCAAAGAGCATTTTACTAAATGTCTGCTATGCCTGAGCACTGTTTGAAGCTAAGAATACAGAAATGAATTGGTTATGGGTTCTGGTCTCAAGGAATTCAGTCTAGTAAAATAATGATTTTGTTGAAGATTAAACATTTTATGTTTTCAGCAAGATTTAGCTCTTTCCTGTCTCTAATCTCATTTGGGAAAAATTTGGTGAGGTGTTCTTTAGTAACCATTTCACTTGCTTTCTTACTGACTGGCTAAATTGGTCTATGGCTGATTGGTTATATGGCATTGCTAAAATTTCTCATAAAGTTGGTGTCATTTCTGGTGTTGGGTACATCAATTTATGGTGTTACATGGGTATGGATATATAAGGTGAGTATGTTTATATTTTACTGTTTCTTTGAACTTGTTTTGTGGTGTCCATTTGACCATGATTTAGTACTTCTCAAATTCAGATGAGATGGTCAATTTTATTTATTTATTTTTTCAAAAGCTTTTATTTATTTATTTGACAGACAGAGATCACAAGTAGGCAGAGAGGCAGGCATAGAGAGAGAGGAGGAAGCAGGCTCTCCGTGGAGCAGAGAGCCTGATGCAGGGCTCGATCCCAGGACCCTGGGATCATGACTTGAGCCAAAGGCAGAGGCTTTAACCCACTGAGCCACCCAGGCGCCCCTGAAATGGTCAATTTTGAAAGTATATTTATTTCACTCATGTGTTCTAATGGGACTTAATTTAAATGATTGTGTCACTGGTGTGCTTTTTCACTAACTTAAAAGCACATGTAAATTTGATATGGCTTTCTCTTCAAACTTTTTTTTTCTTAGCTTTCATAGCAGCATATTTTGGATGTTTAGCAAAACCTGGCATACTGCAAATATTGAAATTACTCTTCTGCAGCACATTAATTATAATTGTTAGAGTATATTAATATATCAAGGAGTCACTTAACTCCTGTATCATAGAATATTCTTAATATATTTTCTATTATTGGACAATTGTTAACTGTTCCAGGACTTATGGGTAATTTTATAGGGTTCTTAATTTTATGTACTCCAAAATTTGGCATACTACAAATTGTGCCACTTAATCCTAGAAGAGTTATTTCTACAATAGGTATAGTTTTATGATTTCTAACTCTGTAATGTTTTCTTGTCATCTCAGTTGATGTTGTAAAAGAGTCCTCAAGTAAACAGGGCTTCTGTGATTGCAAAAAAAGGAAACCCCAAAAGGACTGCTTTTTAAAAGTAGTAATTTTTGTTGTTGCCAAATTTTAGAACAAAATAAAGTGTGTGACAGAAGTGATCTTGTGATTGTATCTAATTTTGTCCAAATGGAAGGTACACCTTGAGTACTTTGTACAAAGTAATCATTTTGAGCTTCAGGGGAAGTGTTCTTAGCCTTTGAAAATTTGAAGAAAGGTTTGAGTACTTTTCCTGGAAAAATGCACATGCATAAAATTTTACTGAGTTAAGGGTTTCCTATACTTTCTAAAGCTGTGGACTCTAGTTTAAGAACCTCTGTTGATAATGAGGAAGGAGGAAGAGACACTGGAGATTTTTTTTCCCTCTCTTGATCCTCTGATTGGCAATCACTAGAGTAAGGGAAAGTACTTAACAAATTAGTTGTGAAGCAAAAGGAAAATCAGTGGTTATAAGAATGAAGTGCTGGTATAATAAAAAACCCATTTTCATGTGAATATACTTAAAAATATGTGTTTGGGGAAACTAGGAGGAAATCCACCCATTATTCATTTGAATAGTTAGGTATTTTGCTAGGACCCTCTCCAGATGATTACATGTTTATTTTTTGGTTGGTGAAGTTGTTAATGTCATTAATAAAGTTACTGTCAGGTAGATAATCTATGTTGAAATGCTTTATAGGGAGATGGCATCTTAGAGATGAATCAATGCTAGAAGCAGTTTGTCTGTTAGTATATAAGAATCCAGACCACATTTATTTACCTTCAGTTACTGTCTCCCCTCTTTTCACAAAGAATGTGAAGGCTTTGACAACATCCCTCATTTCCGAATTATGGACCCTCAGTCAGTACCTGTAGCTTTAATAGACTTTTTTAAAAAGGATTAAGTAAATCTTCATGGAGTCCTGGCTCCCATTAAAGGCTTCTTATACAGATGTAAGTGTATGCTCTGATATAATACTTCTCTCATCTAAAGTAATTGCTTTTAGTAGCTTTATCACTTTTTAGTTTAATAAGTTTTTTCTTGCTACACTGTAAATTTCTTTTTTTTTTTTAAGATTTTATTTATTTATTTGATAGATCACAAATAGGCAGAAAGGCAGGCAGAGAGAGAAGAGGTTAGCAGGCTGTCTGCAGAGCAGAGAGCCCGATGCAGGGCTCGATCCCACGACCCTGAGATCATGACCTGAGCCGAAGGCATCGTCTTTAGCCTACTGAGCCACCCAGGCACCCCTACATTGTAAATTTCTTGATGGCAGTACGATTATTCATCTTTGTGTTCCCTATAGTAATGTTTTTCAGTTGTGAATTAAGTACTGACCTTTTTTAAAGTTAAAATTCTCAGACTTCTCAGAATCTATCTGTAGCTATCTCCCAGACTTGAGTTCTTTGTTCTTGTTTTTAATGAGCCTAGCACAGTAGTTCTCAACTGGGTCAGTTTTACCCTCCAGAGAACTTCTGGTAGTGTCTGGAAACATTTTTGGCTGTCACAGCTGGGGTAGGGAATTGCTACTGGTAGCTCTTGGGGAGAAGCCAGGGTTTCTGTTAAACAATTCATAGGTGATCTCCCACAACAAAGGATTATACAGCCCAAAATGTCAATAATACTGAAGTTGAGAAACCCTGTATAACAGAATGTGGTCTTTAGGGAAATTCCTGTGAGATTCTAGAAGTCAGTCATGTAAGACAAGCTTGTACCTGCTCAATATGAAAGACAGAATTTTCCTCAGAGGTCATAGAATTTATTTCCCTCTCCTTACCATGATTGGATGAGAATGTATTTTCAGGAAGGAGCTACTATGGGCCAAAGCTACATGCTGTTGCTGTTTATCTTACTTGGCCGATGTTTATTCTGCTGTAAAATATGTTGATACATTTCATTGTCACAGTCTTAGCTAAAGTTGTCATAACTTCTTACTTGGATTATTGTGATGATCTTTTTTTAAATAGTAATTTTAATATATGAGATAATTGTAGATTGACATGTTTTTGTAAAATAATGCCAAAACGTCCCATATGCCCTTTGCCCAGTTTCCTACAAATGTTGTAAAACTGTAGTACAATATCACAGCCGGGGTTTTGACATTAATAAGATTCACAGATCTTAGATTTCCCCAGTTTTACATGTACTCTGTGTGTATGTGTGTGTGTGTGTATTTCTATGTAATTAATCACATGGGTAACATGTGATTAATAATAAATTAATTATTACATGTTTATTAATAATAAACATGTGATTAATAAACAACATGTAGTTGTTTATTGACAACTACAAGATGCAAAACAGTTCTATGACTGACAGATCTCTTCTGTTGCCTTTTTATAACCATACCCTCCCCTTATTGATAACCCCTGGCAACCAGTAATTTGTTTTCCATTTTGTCATTTCATAATTCTGCCAGTTCTACAATGTTATATGAATGGAATCATACCATATGCACCTTTGAGATTGACTTTTTCTTTTCAGCATCATTACCTGAGATTCAGTCAAATTGTTGCCATAAATCATTAGTTTGTCCCCTTTTTTGCTGAGTAATATTTCATGGTATGGATATACCACAGTTATGTAACCTGTTGAAGGGCATCTGTTGTTTCTAGTTTGGGACTGTTATGAATGAAGTAGTTATGAACCATAAAGTACAGATTTTTATGTAAATACAAGTTTTCGCTTCTCTGGGATGAATGCCCAAGAGTGCAATTGCTGGGTCATTTGGTATTTTCATATTTAGTGTTAGGAGAAACTGTCAAACTGTTTTCCAAAGTGGGTATACCGTTGTCCTTGCTTCATACTTTCCTTTTATGTTGCTTTCTGAGAGGTAGTACTAAAATTGGCTAACCTTTCTCCCTCCAAAATTTCTCCTTCCCTCAAATTTCTTAGGGACCTACCTAAAGCCATTAACAATATGGCCCTTACATACCTCTCTACCCACATTATTCATTCCTGCACATTACAGGTGTATTGAAATAGATGTAAAATAGATACAGAATAGGAGGCTCAGAGCTGTTGTGACAGTTAAGGTTATACATGTAATATTACCAAGTACCTAATATGCAGTAAGGAATAAGTGCAGTTTATAGTGATTTCTGGGTTCTTACACTGAACCCAAGGCACCCAAGTGTTTAAATGAGTAAATACAAACCAAATTCTTTCTACATTGCTGAAATATCCCTGACCTCATCTCTTCCTTTGTAAGTTCTAACTTTTGAAGTCTGGATTTAAGCGTTGCATCCAGTTATTTTGACACTTAATCATGTACTATTTTTATATGTGCTGTTAATTAAATGATAGGTAGTGAGGTTTCTTTTTCTCCATAATGTATTTCTTGAGAGCATTAACATTACCTCTACGATTTTTGTATTGTGAACAATAGCTAGCATGATGCTATGCACATAGTACTCAGTTCTTACACATGTTGGAAGTACATCACCAAACACTAGTACATAGTCCAAGATGGCAGAGGAATAGGAAACGTTAGTTTGATCTGGTACCAAGAATTGAGCTAGATAGCTATCAAATCATTCTGAATACCTGTGAACTCACTCGGATATCTAAGAAAAGAAAAGCCACAACTCTACAAGTAGAAAAGTGCCCATTTTCTTCTGTAAGAATGACAAGACAGAAAAACTCACCTCAGAGAGAACAAGAGGTAGTACTGACTGCCAGGGACCTGATCAGTATGGATATAAGTAAGATATCAGAACTAGAGTTCAGATTAACGATTATAGATATTAGCTGGGCTTGAAAAAAAGCATAGAGGACACTAGAGAATCCCTTTCTGGAGAAATAAAAGAACTGAAATCTTAATGAAGTTGAAATAAAAAAGGCTATCAATGAAATACAATAAAAAATGGAGGACATTTTTTAACTGCTAGGACAAATGAGACAAAAGAGAGAAATAGTGATACAGAAGATGAAATGATGGAGAATAAAGAAGCTGAGAAAGAGATGAGCAACTATTAGATCACAGAGGGAGAATTCAAGAGATAAGTGATACCATAAATGAAACATTATTAGAATAATTGGGATCCCAGAAGAGGAAATGGGGGGAGCAGGAGGTGTGTTGGAACAAATTATAGCAGAGAACTTCCCTAATCTAGGGAAAGAAACTGGCATTCAAGTCCAGGAGGCACAGAGAACCCCCCTCATAATCAATAAAAATAGGTCAGCACCCTGACATAGACATTATATAAGTATATATATATAAGTAAATCTTGCAAATCTCAGAGACAAAGAGAAAATCCTGAAAGCAGCTTATGATAAGAGGTCCATAACCTCAAGGGTAGAAACATTAGACTGGCAGAAGACCTATCCACAGAGATCTGGCAGGCCAAAAAGGACTGGTATAATACATTCAGGGTGCTAAATGAGGAGAATGTGCAGCAAAGAATACTTTATCCAACTGGGATGTCATTCAAAATGGGAGAAGGGGTACCTGGGTGGCTCAGTGGGTTAAAGCCTCTGCCTTCAGCTTAGGTGTGATCCCAGGGTCCTGCTCAGTGGAGAGCCTGCTTCCTCCTTGCTCTCTGCCTGCCTCTTGTGATCTCTGTCAAATAAATAAAATCTTTTAAAAGAAAAATGGGAGGAGAGATAAAAAGCATCCAGGACAAACAGAAACTAGAAGAATTTGTGATCACTAAAGCAGCCCTGTAAGAAATGTTAAAAGGGTTCCTTTAAGCAAAGAGAGAGTCCAAAAGTAATGTAGATCAGAAAGGAGCAGAAATAATAACAGTCACTTTACAGGTAATACAATGGCACTAAATATATATCTTTCAGTAGTTACTCTGAATGTAAATGGCCTAAATGCCCCAGTCAAAAGACATAGGGTATCAGATTGGATAAAAAAGCAAGACCCATCAATACACTTTCTGCAAGAGATTCATTTTAGACCCAAATACACCTCCAGATTTAAAGTGAGGGGGTGGAAAACTATTGATCATGCCAGTGGACATTAAAAGAAAGCTGGGGTGGCAATCCTTATATCAGACTAATTAGATTTTAAACCAAAGACTGTAATAAGAGATGAGGAAGGACACTCTCATAAAGAGTCTATCCAACAAGAAGATATAACAGTTGTAAATATCTATGTTCCTAACATGGGAGCAACCAATTACATAAGCCAATTAATAACAAAATTAAACATACCAGTAATAGTAGAGAACTTTAACACCCCCCCTCACTGCAATGGGCAGATTTAAGTAGAAGATCAACAAGGAAACAAGGGCTTTGAATGACACACTGGACTTCACAGATACATTTAGAACATTCTTTCCCAAAGCAACAGAATACACATTCTTCTCTAGTGCTCATGGAACATTCTCCAGAATAGATCACATCCTGGGTCACAAATCAGGTCTCAACCAACCAAACCAAAAGATAGGGATCATTCCCTGCATACTTTCAGATCACAGTTTGTTGAAACTGGAGCTCAATCACAGGAGGAAATTTGGAAAGAACTCAAATACATGGAGGCTAAAGAACATCCTACTAAAGAATGAATGGGTCAGCCAAGAAATTAAGGAAAATTTTTAAAAATTCATGGAGACAAATGAAAATGAAAACACAACTGTTAAAAGCTTTTGGGATGCAGGAAAGGCAGTCCAAAGAGGGCAGTATATAGTAGTACAAGCCTTCCTCAAGAAATAAGAACAGTCTCAAATACACAACCTAATCTTATACCTAAAGGAGCTGGAGATAGAATAGCAAATAAAGCCTTAAATCCAGCAGGAGAAGGGAAATAATCAAGATTAGAGCAGAAATCAATGAAATACATGGAAGAAATACAACTATAAGAACATATTATGAGCAACTATATGCCAACAAATTAGGCAGTCTGGAAGAAATGGATGCATTCCTAGAAACATATATATTCCCAAGACTGTACCAGGAAGGAGTAGAAAGCCTGACCAAACCTGTAACCAGCAAGGAAATTGAAGCAGTAATCAAAAATCTCCAAACAAGAGTCCACGGACAAATGGCTTCCCCGGGGAATTCTACCAAATATTTAAATAATTAATACCTATTCTTCTGAAGCTATCTCAGAAAATTGAAATGGAAGGAAAATTTCCAGACTCTATGAGGCCAGCATTTCCTTGATCCCCAAATCAGGCAAAGACCCCCACCAAAAAGAATTACAGAGCAATATCCCTGATGAACATGGATGCAAAAATTCTTACCAAGATGCTAGCCAGTAGGATCTAACAGTACATGAAAAGGGTTATTCACCATGACCAAGTAGGATTTATTCCTGGGCTGCAAGGTTGGTTCAACATCTGCAAATCAATCAGTGGTGACACACTACATTAATAATAATAATAATAATAATAATAATAAAAAAGAACAAGAACCATATGATACTCCCAATAGATGCAGAAAAAGCATTTGACAAAGTACAGCATCCTTTCCTGATTAGAAGTCTTTACAGTGTATGGATAGAGGAAACATACCTCACTATCATAAAAGCCATGTACAAAAAGCCCAGAGCAAATATCATTCTCAGTGAGGAAAAACAGAGCTTTTCCCCTAAGGTCAGGGATGTCCACTCTAACCACTACTTTTCAACATAGTACTAGAAGTCCTTGCCTCAGCAATCAGAAAACAAAAAGAAATAAAAGCCATCTGAGTTGGCAACGAAGAGGTCAAACTCTGACTCTTTGCAGATGGTATGATACTATTTGTGGAAAACCCAAAAGACTCTATCCCAAAATTGCTAGAACTCATACAGGAGTTCAGCAGAGTACCAGGGTATAAAAATCAATGCACAGAAATCAGTTGATCCCATTTGTACTTGCACCCAAAACCATGAGACACCTAGGAATAAACCTAACCAAAGAGGCAAAGGATCTGTACTCGGAAAACTATGGAACACTCTTGAAATTCACAAAGAAATGGAAAAACATTCCATGATCATGGATCGGAAGGAAGATATTTTTAAACGTTTATGCTGCCTAGAGCAATCTATACATTCAGTGCAATTCCTATGAAATTACCATCAACTTTCTTTCACAGAGCCAGAACAAATAATATTAAAATTTGTATGGAAACAAAAAAAGACCTGAATGGCCAAAGAAATGTTGAAAAAGAAAACCAGAGCTGGTGGGTGGCATCAGAGTTCCAGACTTCAAGCTTTATTATAAAGTTGTAATCAAGACAGTATGGTACTGGCCCAAAAACAGACAAATAGATCAGTGGAACAGAATAGGGAACCCAGAAATAGACCCTCAGCTATATGGTCAGCTAATCTTTGACAAAGCAGGAGAGAATACCCAATGGAAAAAAGACAGTCTCTTCAACAAATGGTATTGGGAAAATTAGATGTCCACATGCAGAAGAATGAAACTGGACTATTTCCTTACACCATACACAAAAATAGGCTCAAAAATGGATGGAAGACCGAAATGTGAGACAGGAATCCATCGGTCATGGGGGAGAACACAGACAGCAACCTCTATGACCTTGGCTGTAGCAACTTCTTGCTAGACATGCCTCCAAAGGTAAGGGAAACAAAGGCAAAAATGAACTATTAGGACTTCATCAAGATAAAAGGCTTTTGCGCAGCAAAGGAAGCAGTCAACGAAACCAAAAGACAACTGACAGAATGGGAGAGGATATTTGCAAATGACGTATCAAATAAAGGGCTAGTATCCAAAATCTATAAAGAACTTACCAAACTCAACCCCCAAAGAACAAATAATGCGATCAAGAAATGGGCAGAAGACATGAGCAGATATTAAAATTATTAGAAGTCATCCAAATGGCCACCTGACATATGAAAAATGCTCAGTATCCCTCTGGCCATCAGGGAAATACAACTCAAAATCACAATCAGATACCATCTCACACCAGTCAGAATGGCTAAAAATAATGTCAGGAAATGACAGATGTTGGTGAGGATGCAGAAAAGGAGGAACCCTCCAACACTGTTGGTGAGAAAGCTGATGTAGCCACTCTGGAAAACAGTATGGAGGTTCCTCAAAAAGTTGAAAACAGCGATGCCCTACGACCCAGCAATTGTACTAATGGATATTTACCCCAAAGATAGAAAAGTAGGGATCTGAAGGGGCACCTGCAGCCCAGCGTTTATAGCAGCAATGCCCACAATAGACAAACTATGGGAAGAGACCAGATGAATGGGTAAAGATGTGGTACACACACAGACTGGAATTTTACTCAGTCATTAAAAAAAAAAAAAAAAATCTTCCCATTTGTAACAACGTGGTTGGAACTAGAGGGTACTGTGCAAAGCAAAATAAGTCAGAGAAGAAAATTATGTGACCTCACTCATACAGAATTTAAGAAACAAAACAGAATCATAGGGAAAGAGGGAAAAATAAAACAAGGTGAAATCAGGTAGGGAGACAAACCATAAGAGACTCTTAGTATCGGAACAAACAGGGTTCCTGGAGGGCAAGGGGGATAGGGTAACTGCGTGATGGGATGGTAAGGAGGGCATGTGATGTAATGCACTGGGTATTATATAAGACTAATGAATCACTGACCTCTGAAGCTAATAATACATTATATGTTAATTGAATTTAAAATTTGTTTAAAGATTTTATTTATTTATTTGACAGAGATCACAAATAGGTAGAGAGGCAGGCAGGGGGGTGAAGCATTCTCTCTGCTGAGCAGAGAGCCCGATGCAGGGCTTGATCCCAGGACCTGAGATCATGACCTGAGCCAAAGGCAGAGGCTTAACCCACTGAGCCACCCAGGCGCTCCTGAATTTAAATTTTAAAAAGTGCATCACCTTATATCCAAATGAATTCACATAGAGTTGGCTATATAATTTTTCTTGTAATTTTATGATGTGTAATCATTGTTTGTATGAATCTTTATTTTATTAGGTTTGGGTGCTTAAGTGTAGGTATACCTACATAGTGACTCCCATAGATCTGACGAATTTGGTATAATGAAGCTTTCCATAGACTGGTAAATAAACCAACAAACAGTACTTTGTGTATTATTAACAGAAATCTTACATGGTAAAGGCTTTCTCTGGTTCTTGTTTATAATTTTGTATGCTTCTGTCAGTGTTTACTGAACATCTGTTTATCGTGTGCTAGGTATTTTGCTAGTAAGGTGCCGAAAAAGGGAAAAGTGGACAGTTTCTACATAATATTTTGGAAGTCATACCAACAGGGCTTTTTATGCAGTTGCTGTGGAGAGTAAGAGAAAAGGGAGGGGCACCTGAGTGGCTCAGTGGGTTAAAGCCTCTGCCTTCGGCTAAGGTCTGATCCCAGGGTCCTGGGATCAAGCCCCACATCAGCTCTCTGCTCAGCAGGGAGCCTGCTTCCCCCTCTCTCTCTGCCTGCCTCTGCCTACTTGTGATCTGTCTGTCAAATAAATAAATAAAATCTTAAAAAAAAAAGAAAAGGGAAAATCAAGATCAGCTCCTAGATTTGTGGTCTAAGCAACTGTGTAGATATACTGAGATAGTGAAGACTAAAGGTGAAAGGTTTCAGACCAGAGAAAATCAAGAGATCTATTATGTGCTTATGTTAATGTTGAAAATACCTATGTGAAGGTCCCAGTGAAAGTATAGAAGTTAGGCATATGAATCTGGTCCTTAGAAAAAGAGGCACCAGGATTTAAAGGATTTAAAATTTGAAATTAGATAAATTGACCTAAGGGTGTAGAGTAGTGGGAGAAGAATGGAGGGCTCAGAACTGAGTTTAGTAAATCAGAAAGTGTTGGCAGGTGAAACTGAAAAAGAAATCCTTTGAGCAAAGAGTAATGAAATGGTAGCGAGGAGAGCAAGTGGTTAAGGAAGTAATAGTCAGGAAACAATGTTTCTGAGAGCTCAGGAAGGGTGAAGAGAATTGTCTCTTTTTAATTTTAAAGTGTAGAAGTGTCTCGTCTTGACAAGTGGTTAAGTAGAATGAAAGAGAAAGCCCTGATGGAAGTAGGTTGAAGAGTGAATGGGATGTGAAAAGTAGATGGTAGATAGTAGATGTAGATGGAACCTCCAAGAAGTTTTGCTTCACAGCAAAAGGGAGCAAAACAACTGAAACTAATATATATCATTGTATGTTTATTAACTGGAATGAAAATTAAAAACTTAAAACGCCAATTTAAAAAAAGCGAGAATTGGGGTAGTAGATAGAAGTCAACATGGGATCAAAGGAGGGTTTTCATGTTTGTTTTTAAAGATGACAAGTATTGGGGCACCTGGGTGGCTCAGTGGGTTAAGCCTCTGCCTTCTGCTCAGGTCATGGTCTCAGGATCCTGGGATCGAGCCCTGCATCAGGCTCTCTGCTGAGCGGGGAGCCTGATTCCCCTTTCTCTCTGCCTGCCTCTCTGCCTACTTGTGATCTCTCTGTCAAATAAATAAATAAATAAAATCTTAAAAAAAAAATAAAGATGACAAGTATTAGAAACTAATGATATGTTCAGGAGAATGACCCAGGGAAGGGACAGATTAATGTTATAGGAGAAAAGGGATAGAGAATAGGGATGACTCTATAGTTCAGAGCATTTTGCCTTGAAGGCAACTCCAATTTAACATTGCTCTTAAAAAAGAAAAAGTCATTACTTCCTTTCCTTTTATTTTCAACTCTTAGGAGTCCCTTTGTTTAAATGGCATGTGTTTAGTTGGATTTAGTTTTTTTTTTGTTTTTTTTTAAGACTTTATTTGTCAGAGATTGAGAGAGATACAGAGCACAAGCAGGGGGAGCAGCACAGCGGGGAGAGGGAGAAGCAGACTCCCCCTGAGCGGGGAACCCAGTGTGGGACTCAGTCCCAAGACCCTGAGATCATGACCTGGGCCAAAGGCAGACACTCAACCAGTTGAGCCACCCAGGAAGCCCTAGTTGGGTTTAGTTTTTACCAAGTCTGAGAATCTTTAGTTGATCATATTCCATTTGTATTTATTTTTTAAGTTTCAGTTTGCTTTTGTCTTGTTTCCTATTTTTATTCCACTTCAGTTAGAGATAAAAGTGTAAGAAAGAAAAAGAAAAATGAAGAAACTGTTAGTTTGTGTGTTGCTTATTTTTATCATTAAATACATACTGAACCTCTATTTCAGTTTCTCTTTCTTACCTCTCCCAAGGTCTGTCATTCATTAGCATAATTACACGATCTCTTATTTTTTTCTCCTTTTCTTTTAGGGTATATTGAGGCCTTTGGTTTTGGCCTATTACCAGATTATTTTTACATTTTGTAGTTTGAGCCATGAAATTGTAGATGCGATTTTATTATATAGCCAAACCACTGTAATTTAGAACTAGTTCTGTGTGTAACTATTAAAAAAAAGTTCATTCTTTCTTCCATAGCACAGATTCTCAGCATATAAGCTCTTTATTATCAGTGATGTTTTATCACATTTTTTTTTCAGGAGTTTGTGATATTATTTAAGTAATATTACATATTTGAGAATTTTTTAAAAAATTTATAGTTGCTTGTAGTGCACATCCGAATTGACGTACTAAGTAAAGAATTCTTGACAATTCTTTTCTCATGAATATCCCTATAGATGAGTCTTCTGACTTCCCAGTTTTCCTGAGAACTTTAAAGCTAGCCTGATACTTTCCCTCTACTGTTCTTGATTTCTTCTACCTGGATGCTTCTAATATTCTTTGAAGCTTACAGAGTTGAATGTATGTCTGTAACTTGATGGTCCACTCCTGTTTATCATGATGAGATCATTTAATCTACATATTGGCGTTCTACAATTTGTAGATCATTGGCGTTCATTATTTCAAGAGACCTCAAATCCTTTTTTACTTTGCTCTTTTTTGCAGGCAGTATTCTAGATCTTTGGAGTATGTTGATGAACAAAACATAAAAAATCCCTGCCCTTGTGTGGAGCTTAAATTGCAGTAAGAGGACACCAAGTAATAATAACAATAATAATAATACATAAGTAAAGAACGTAGTGGTGTGGGTAGAAACAGCAGTAGAAGGGATTGGATTGGAAATACTGGACAGGAGCTAGAAGACAGAGATTAGGATAATAGTTCTTAATAGGGTAGTCACTGTTGGCCTTATTGAAATGGTAAAGGGAACAGCCAGTGTAAAAAAAACCCTTAGGACCATGCCTGGCATGTTAAAACAGCAAGTAAGCCATGTGGCTGGAAGAAAGGAGTAAGTGATGAAGAAAGTAGAGGGAAATGAAGTCACAGTACAGAGAGGCAGAGCTCAAGGCATGCTGATTGTATATGGCCTTGTAGGCTGCTATTTAGGGAGCCATTATCATTCTGGTTGCTTTATTGAGAATGGTCTGAGGGGATTGTGGTAGAACAGTGGAATGCGGGGGCGGGGGGTGGACTGAGCAGTTGATTAATAATCTAGATGTATGAAATGATAGCTTTAAGAAGTAGTTGGATTCTGTATCTAATACATTTGCTTAACAGTTGGAAGTAGGGTCTGAGAGAAAAAGAGAGATGAAGATTGACTTCCAAGATTTGTAGCCTGAGCTACTGGAAGGATGGAATTCTCAGCATCTGAGATGGGGAAGGTTGCAGTTGGAAAACATTTTAAGGAAATCATCAGTTAGTTTAGTTTTGCACATGTTAAGAAAGATATCTTTCTTAGACATTCAAGTGGTGATGTCCACTAGAATGTTTCAAATGAGTCCAGTTCAGGAGAAAGAGCTGAGAAGTATTTGGGTTATCAACAGATGGATGACAATATGAAGAGGGTGGGTATAGATGTTGAGAAAAAAAGATGGTCAGAGATTGAGGCCTGGAGTTTTCACAACATTACAGGGATGGCTAAGAGACATTGGTGAGGAGACTTGTATGGGGAGCATGATGAGGAAATAGAGATTGTGTTCTCAAAGTCCAGTGAAGAAATAATAACTGCTGGAAGGTCAATGAAGTTGAAAACTGGGAACTAACTGTTGCAAAACAATCATTGGTGACCTTAATAAGAACAGATTTAGTGGAGTGATAAAAGGTGATAGACTAATTTGAGTACATATAAGAGAGAATTGGAAACATCTAATATATATGACTTTTGCAGAGTTTGCAAAAGTAGTAGCATTATGGGGCAAATAGCTAAGGAAAGGAAGATTGAGACTTTTTTTTTTAATGGAAGCAAAAGGGACGCCTGGGTGGTTCAGTTAGTTAAGCCACTGCCTTCGGCTCAGGTCATGATTGCAGGGTCCTGGGATCGAGTCCTGCATCAGGCTCTTTGCTTGGCAGGGAGCCTGCTTCTCTCTCTGCCTCTGCCTGCTTGTGCACTTGTGTTCTCTCTCTCTCTCTCTCTGACAAATAAATAAAAATCTTTTAAATAAAAGAAAATGGAAGCAAAAGAGTATTTTTTGGAATGTATCATAGGAATGATACAATAAAGGGGGAACCAATGATCTTTTTCACTTTATTTTGATCTTTACAGTTGTATGGAGTCCTACCGAAGAGTTTTCATTTCTCTATTGGTTTTTTTTTCCTCTAGTTTCTTTACATTTTGCTTCCTGTTGTCTTATTTCTTTGACTCCCCACCCCCATCTCCCAAGAATACTATCTTAAATTTAAGAGATTAGAGAATACCAAATTTTCTCGTTTCCTGGATTGGCTTTTTGGGAGCCTCCTTAACTGCTTTTTTTCTTCAGTTCATTATAAAAGAAGCGGTTGAGGTATATTTTTTTAAATGATACTGATTACAGTATTTATTTGAGGATGTTGCTTAGATGCCCTCCCTTGTTGTATTGCTGATATTACTGGAGTGTGAGGGCAATTTCTAGAAAGAGTTCTTACATACCTTTTCCTGATCCTGTTTTCTTATACTAATAATAGTTTTTAATGTCTGTTGAACACTTAATTGATAACATTGTATACATTATTTGTGAATGGGATGTTTAATTTTCTGTGAATATTCATTTGCAGCAGCCGACATGACATGAGATTTTCCTGAGTGGCCAGAAAAATAAGATTGGGCATTTGCCTTTAAGCAGAAATAAAGATAGTGTGACTGTAGTATGAATCAAAAGTTGGGTTATTATAGTCAGACGTTAATCCTGCTGGCATAATTATTTAAATTGGGGGCTGCCATTTCTGACAGTGCTTCTTCAAAAGTTATGGAAATAATTACCAAATAACCATACTCCTCCTCCTTTTCTTGCATTTCAGAGAAACTTGATGGTGTTTTATAGCGGTTGTAATCATCTAACCTTAGTAACTTACAAAATTCATTTTGAGTTGGTATAAATGTATAGCTATAGATCAGCATCTCTTAGTTAAGGGATGTATATCAGAATATGTAGAGTTTTTCATAATTCACATTATTATAAAAGAACTCCCTGAATTCTGATGATAAAGACCTGTCACTATTAGGAAAAAGGAACTATATACATTTTTATTCTTATTCATCATAAAAGCTAATACAGGAATGCCTAATTCAAAACTTTTCCTGCATAGAATGTTTTATATTAGTGCCATTTAGTAGAAAAATTAGTAAAATCACAGAACTTTTTATGCTTTTTTTCCGCCTAATATATTTGAATTATAACTTGAGCTGTCAGGGCAGTACTTTATTAGTAAATTATCTGTTTAGAGTTTGCCAGAAATTCCATGCTACATGACACTTAGCCTTTCATTACCTTAGATTACTAGCCCTGCATCTTGGTATAACCGCAGAATTAAATAATTTGCCCTTGTAATTTTATAGACCTTGGGGGATGTTCCCTGAGCATAAGCCAGAAAAACTACCTTACTTTGTTTTGTTGGCTTTAGCCTCCCAATTTTAGTCAAATATTCAGTGCTTACTAGATAAAGTTTACACTTAATTTTTTCTTATTTTCTATCATACCAGGGATAAGGACAGAATGTTTTCTGAGTCGTTTGGGAGTTTAGATAGATTCCTAAAAGACAGTATTAAAAAGAGGATTTCTTAAGAGTTGACTAGAACATTTAGGACCAGCTAGCTTACTTTTCATGTAACTATTCTTTATTTAGGTAGTAAATATCTATTAAGATCCTTTTATCATTTCATTCCTGTTGCTTCTGTCATAGGCTAAGCATTGGTGTTTCCATTAATCTACCTAAGTGTCAACTTTTCCATTGCTGTATTATTACTTTAAATAAAATGCATCCATCTTTGCCTCAGTTTTCAGTTTTCTAATAAAATTTTGCACCTGGTAGTTTGCAGGCTAGAAAGCACCTTAATGTTCCTGAGAAAAAGGACTCAGCCACTATCTACCTAAGTGTCTTCATTTCCATTTCCTTGCATATTGTTCTGTTTTGGTGGTGATGGTGTGGTGGTGGTATTTAAGGAGTAAGGATCCACACTGCTTGACTTGGTAGATTTAGGTCTTGAGCCAGATCAAACATTCCAGTGCTTTGTTAGCAACATTCCAGATACCTACTTATATTTTATGTGATCTGTATGTATCAGGGTTATACGTAATCTGTATCATTGAGGTGCAGTACGTGAGAATTGAGAAATTGGATTTCATGAGCTCTTGAAGTGTGCTAGGTGGAGCAGCCTGAAATCAAAATGCAGAAAGGACTTATTTATTCAAGATAGCCAGAGACTTGGAAGAATACATTGGGGAATCCATGTAAAGGAGAGATTCATCCAGCAAGAATGGGAAATTAAGATGAGTATTGCTTTAGGCATAGAAAGCTCTCCTCCCCCCCCATCTTATTCCTCCCCCCCTTTCTGAAAAGAAATAGTATGCTTTTATCCTATTTACAAGTTAGTAATGATACTTACGAATGATACTTAAGACAAATTTGAATAGGTTTGTGATTTATCAGAGAAAATAACTTTGTAGGTGCCTGGGTGGCTCAGTTCTTAAGCAGCTGCCTTTGGCTCAGATCATGATCCTGGAGTCCCAGGATCCAGTCCCCGCATTGGGCTCCCTGCTCAGTGGGGAGTCTGCTTCTGACCCTCTGACCCTCTCCCCTCTCATGTACTCTCTCTCTCAAATAAATAAATAAATAATCTTTGAAAAAAATAATTTTATAGTAAACTAAAAAGAGAACAATAAAAATGGTCTAACATCTTCACATTTCTGAAAATTTATTTGCATCTTCCTGTATTTTAGAGTCTCAACTAAGGATGCATAGTAGAATTATCTTTGGAGATGCTTAAAATAGCTTACTCCAGAAAAATTGACTTGGAATCTCCTCAGCAGTTGAATTCTAGACAGTACTTCCTTAGGTTTTTGAGATGTTCACTCCCTGGTTAAGAACCCCTTTTCTCCCAGTGCTAGATTGAAGTTAAACTCTGAAAATTAAGATTTCATTTTGTTTTTACTATTGTGAAAATGTTTTTTCTATTATTTAAAAAAAACTATCTTAACGTTTAAGAAACAGTCAGTAGATAGGAAGAAAATGGGAAAATAAAGGACAAATGACGGGACTAAAATTCATAAAGTTGCATAGTTTCATTGTATAATCAATAATTAAAGCTATATTATGTTCTTATAAATGCAGCTATGCACAAAAACCTCACTTGGACCTGCCCCAAAGACCAAATAGAGTCAGTAGACTGCACCTAAACTGAATTAAGTGTTGTTTACTTCCAGCTTTTCCCTTGAGTTGGCATTGAAAAATGATCTTTTCTAATTGCCCTACCTATCCAGTTTCCTATTATTTTCCAAAAGGAACTTTCTTTCTAGTCATTTTTTTCTCTGTTCACGTTTTTTTCCATTGCTCAAGTTTCTAGCAGGATTTAATGGAGTCCCATATTCGTGGTCATTTAGGTGGGATGTGGCTTTTAAATACTTCTTTTGCTATGAAATATGTGTTTGCATTGCTAAATATAATGTTATTCTGAAGGAAATTAATTTTAATAGTTTTAACTTGAATATGTTTTCTTATAGCAGAAAAAGAAAACTAAGAACTTCAATCCACCAACACGTAGAAATTGGGAAAGTAATTACTTTGGGATGCCCCTCCAGGATCTGGTTACAGCTGAGAAGCCCATACCACTGTTTGTTGAAAAATGTGTGGAATTTATTGAAGATACAGGTAGGATAGAAGTATCATTGCAAGAGATTTAATTTAAAATTTCACTTTTGCTATACCAACAGTTTGTCAAGTGTTCATGATTCATAAAAGCTAAGTTTTGAAAGAGGTGTATAGTTCTCCTTAGGATTGATTTGTTGAGTAGTAACTTTAGACATAACTGTCTGGTACTTGAAAAAAGCTCTATTGTTAGCCATTAATGCTTTTGTTGGACTTCTCTTTAATAAATGGGTAAGTCGATTGCTAAAATGTTACTTCTCTTCTTCTGTAATTTAGAATTATGCTGCTATTTAATCATAGTTATGATTTTAAATAGACAATTTTTTGAAAGTTATCAATTTTTAAGTCTAGTACTATTTTTATTACCCATTTTACACATAAATTTTTATTTTAATGTTTATAGCAATATTTATAAATGTATGAAAGGGTGTTTGAGATGTTACTGTTTATTCAGCACTATCTTGTGTTGTTTATGGTTTGAGTTGTATTTTTAAGGAGTGTACAGATACCCTCATTATTTTAAAAACTAGCCTGTGTTATTATCTGAGGGCTGGACTAGTCAAAATTGAAGAATAAAGATAGAATCTTATGTTTATGTGCATTTAAAAATATGAGTTAACATTAAACCTCAGTAGCTGAATGGACTACAAAATTTAATGGTTTGAAAACATGAGCTAATTCCCTCTTAGCTTTATTTGTTCTTAATGATCTTCTTTATTAATAAGCATTGTTTAAAAAACAAAACTAGGACATCTGTCCTGTCTAAAATGTCAAGCTCATTTTTGCTTGGATATACAGTTCTATACCTATTAGATTTTCTGTTTGGTGAGAAGTGCTGACTTTTTAAGTTTTAATAAAGGAGTAGAATATGGGACAGTAGCTTCCCCATTTCATAAGGGTTAATTTATGGAGCCTACATTTGGATATGCTCTTAATCATTTGTTTTTTTCCTTTAACAAAGTGTGTTTTGGCCAAATTTCTTGTTTGTATTTCTTCCCATCTTTAGCATAGTAGAAGTACAGGCATTTTTAAAATATTAGCTTTCTGCTTTGAGCTTGAACTCTCATTTGCTCTAGTAAAATAATTTGGCTTTATGGATATGACTGAGAATTAAGAAGCATTTTTCTTTAATAATTAGAAAGCAATAAATTAATAATTGATAATATTTTGTACGTTTGTTTTTTTATAGTTAAAAATTCCCATTTCTTGGGGCGCCTGGGTGGCTCAGTGGGTTAAAGCCTCTGCCTTCTGCTCAGGGTCCTGGGATCAAGCCCCCCATCTGGCTCTCTGCCCAGCAGGGAGCCTGCTTCCCTTCCTCTCTCTCTTCCTGCCTCTCTGTCTACTTGTGATCTCTGTCAAATAAATAAATAAAATCTTTTTAAAAATTCCCATTTCTTGAATATTTTTACGGTAATTGATTTGGTATGAGGAAAATGAATGAATTCCAAGTGTAAGATAAAGTTAAATTCTACCCCAATTCTTAGCATAATTTGAATTAATTCGGTTAACTGACAGAAGATTTTATATATCTAAGTGCTTTGTTAGAAGTGTACTGAGGTACCATAAGACTGTAAGAGTAGTCATAGATTAAAGCCTAATTCTTTTGTGGTGGTAGTGGTAGTGTATTTGATTTTACTAATTAATGCTGATGAGTTTTAGCAGAAAATTCTCAGTTGCTTGAGTTCAGTATTGAATTCTCTGTATGCACTTACAGCACAACCATCTTTTGAAGGTTTTATTTATAATATAAATATGTATCAGATACTTACTATTTAAAAGTCATACTTTGGGTGCCTGGGTGGCTCAATGGCTTAAGCCTCTGCTTCAGCTCAAGTCATGATCCCAGTGGCCTGGGATTGAGGAGCCTGCATCCCTCTCTATCTGCCTGCCTCTCTGCCTACTTGTGATCTCTCTCTCTGTCAAATGAATAAATAAAATCTTAAATAAATAAAAATAAAAGTCACACTTCGTTGTTTGGAGTTCCATAGACATAGTGGTGTAAATGAGCAGTACTTTTACTCTTAGAATCAGTCAACAGGCCTTCTTTAAAGGACTAAACTTTTTAAACAACCTTGAAGAAGCCATTATGTTAGTTCTAAATTCAACTTCATTGATGATCTACATACAGTGAAATTCACCAATTTTAATTGCACAGTGAGTTTTGATAACTCTGTAGTCATTTAAGCACCACCACAGTCAAGATACAGAACATTTTCATCATCCCAAAAAGCATCCAGTGTTTCATTATGAAGTATGATGATAATGATAGCTAGCTGTTGGGGATTTCGTAGATGCTCTTTATCAGATTGAGAAGTGCCGTTCTGTTCTTGTTTCCTTGTATCCATAATAAATGTTATTTTGTCATGTGACTTTTCTTCATCTGTTGAGGTGATCATATTGTTCTTTTTAAAGTGTTTATATGGTAAATTATATGAATTGATCTTCAAATGTTAAAGTAAACTTGCATCCCTGGGATAATACCACTTGGTCATAATGTTTTGTCTTTTTTAGATACTGCTGGATTCAGTTTATTGAAATGTTAAGGATTTCCGCTTCCTGGGGATATTGGTCTATAGTTTTCAATATTTGCGATGTCTTTGGTTTGATATCAGAGTAAAACTGGCATCACAGACTTGAGTCTTTTCTAAAAAGTTTATACAGAATTGGTAATATTTCTCCTGTAAATTTTAGTATAATTCACCAGTGAAACTGTTTGGACCTAGAATTTTATTTATGAGAAGGTTTTTAATATGGATTAAAAAATTTTTTAAGTAGATACTGGGCTTTACAGATTTTTTTATTTCTTGAGTAAGCATTGGTTTTTTCGTGTGTCTTTCAAGGGTTTTGTCTCTTTCACCCAGGATGGCATAAGCTTGTTTGTAAAATTCCTTATCCATGTTTTAATGCC
Source organism: Taxidea taxus jeffersonii (assembly GCA_003697995.1). NCBI lineage: Eukaryota > Metazoa > Chordata > Mammalia > Carnivora > Mustelidae > Taxidea > Taxidea taxus. The sequence goes on along the minus strand of ML107698.1, from coordinate 87,690 downwards.
TGTAGCATTTGTAGTGATATCTTCTATTTTGGTTTTGCATCACTAATTTGTCTTTTTTTATCCCTCTCATGAGATATTTATCTATATTACTGATCTTTTCAAAGAACCAACTTTTTGTTTTATTGATTTTTGTTTCCTGTCCTTTGTCTATTTTTTAATTCAGTGAATTCTACTTTTAATTCCCTTTTCTGCTTTCATTTGGCTTCTTTATAGTGTCTTAAAATAGAAGCCAGATTAATGATTTTGACCAGTCTTTACTATAACATTTAATGTTAAATATTTTCCTCTAAGCATTGTTCTAGCTGCATACACAGATTTTGATATGTTTACATTTGTATTCAGTTTGGAATACTTTGTAAACTTCCCTTTTGATTTTTTAAAAAATTTAACTCATTGGTTATTTAGAAGTATTTTATTTTTTTAAAAGATTTTATTTATTATTTATTAGAGAGAGAACACAGGCAGAGGGAGAGGAGGAAGCAGGCTCCCCACCTAGCAAGGAGGAGCCCAATGTGGGGCTTGATCCCAGAACCCTGGGATTATGACCTGAGCCAAAGGCAGATGCTTAACCAACTGAGCCACCCAGGCTCCCCAGAAGTATTTTGTTTCTAAATTTATTTTCCAGATATCTTGTTACTCATTTCTAGTTTAATTCTATTGCATTTGGAAAACAAGCAGTTTGATTTCACTGTAAGTTTATTTAAATTGTTTTATAGCTCAGAATATACTCTTATTTTAAAGACTGTTCCATAGGACCTTGAACAGAATGTTTTATTAAGCTGTTGGGTGAAGAGTTCGGTAAATGGAAGTTAGGTCACGAGATGTTCTTTAAGAATTCTCATAGATCCTGCTGATTTTTTTTGTTGACTTTTTTTTTTAATTAAAAAATACTGTTGAAGTCTGCCCTCCCTTATGATTATATATGTCTTTCTCCTTTTCCATTGTTAGGTTTTGCTTCATGTGTTTTGAAATGTTTAGTTGCATATACATTTAGGATTATGTCTGCTTGATGAACTTAGCTATAGTTATAAAAAATTCACTTTATGCTTTATAATATTCCTTCTTAAGACTACTTTATGTAATATTAATATAGCCAGTGGTATTTTCCTTGAATAATGTTTGGATAGTATATCTTTTCCATCCTTGTAGCCTGTTTGTATCCTTATATTTAATTTAGCTCCTTGCTAAATTAAATACATAGTATTTAATTAGTGAATTTGATAATTCATTTGTGTTCATTGAAGTATTTATTAGGTCATTGGTTTTTATTATAATTATCAATATAACTGGTTTTAAATATCCCATCTTGGTTTTGTTTTTTTTTTGTCTGTGTGATTATTATTCCTTTTTTCTTCTTTTCCTGCCATCTTTTGGATTAATTGAATGTTTTAAAAATTTTGTTTTAACCCAAATTTGGGATATCAGTTATGTCTGTCTTGGGTCTTTTAAGTGGTATGCTTAGTGTTTGAGATATATATCTTTAATCACAGCTCATTGTCAAATATTACACCATTGTAATGTATTAAAAATTTCAGTATAGTTAACATAGTGTTGTTTTAGTTTTAGTTGTACAAGATAGTCATTCAGCCATTCCATACATCAGAAATTGTAGTATGAAAAACAGAAATGACATTTTGGTAATGGATTCATTATGTACATGTTAAATTATCAGTTGCCTGTGGGTTATCCATATAAAAGCCCCAAGACTCTATTGAATGTATGGGTGTGGATCTTTGGAAAATGGTTTAGTCTTAAGACTTTGGTAATTGTGAAAAAAAAATTGGTAATTGTCATTATATAGTTATTAATGTAAGCTGTGTGTTGATGAAATTGAAGGTGAATATATGGAGTGAGAAGAAAAGCTCAGTGTAAATGGGCTATAAAAAGAGTAGGCTTTAAAACACTGGAGAGGAGGAAAATTTTAATAAGGAAGCATCTATATCAGCATTGAACATAAAGAAGTCAGGTGACTTAGAATGAAACATTTTTGTTGAGATAAAATTCATATGATGTAAAATTAGCCATATAAAAATGCACAGTTCAGTGACCTGTAGTGCATGTACACTGTTGTGGAACCACCACCTTATCTAGTTCCAAAGATTTTTATCACCCTAGAGGAAACTACCCATTAAGTAGTTACTCCTTTCCCTATTCCTCCCTTGGCCCAAGACCAACCTGCTTTTTATCTCTGTGGATTTACTTATCCTGAATATTTCATATATATGGAATCATACATTATGTAACCTTTTGTCTGGCATCTGTTACTTTGCATAGTGTTCATCTGTGTTGTAGCATATGTAATTGCATGGATTTACCACATTTTGTTTATTCATTGATAAGTTGGTAGACATTTATTTTGTTTCCACATTTGACAATTGTAAACACTGCTGCTGTGAACATTCATATACAAACATTTGTTTTGAGTACCTGTTTCAGTTCTTTGGGGTATGTACCCAGGAGTTGAATGTTGAGTCATATGGTAATTCTGTGTTTGTCTTTTTGCGGAGCTATCAAAGTATTTTCTGTGGTGGATTCACCATTTTATATTTCCATCAGCAATGTACAAGAGTTCAAATTTGTCCAGATCATTGGCAAATTGGAAGAGCAAGATAAGATTATCAGCAGCAGGAAGTATACTACCAGCAAAGCAACAAATTGAAAAACTTTAAAATGTAAGGAAAAAAATTTCAAAGACTCTAACCCAGGAATGCCTAAATAGTTCTGAAGGTAGAACTCTTTCAAAACCAGAGAAACCAGGAATTACAAGTTAGTCTCTTAATGAACTTCTTTAGTTTTAGTATGTTGTGTCTAGCAGAAATTCCTTGAGGTTTTCTTGATACATTAATATTACTTTTTTATGGATTCTGGCTCTGAAATATATTTTTATCTGTTAGCAGGAATACTATCTTCTTTAAGTAGCTACTCATTGGGTCTTAAGTAATGCTTTTTTGTTATTGTTGTTTGTTTTTACATCATTGCCATTAGACAGTAATCATGAGTGGGGACCCCTGGGTCCTAAAACCCATGGCTGTGGCACATGTAAGTAACTCCTTACTTAATAAATGTTTAAACAGTTTTTTCATAATAACCATATCTGTCCTTGTGACATTGTTACACATGAATAATATTTGTCTTTTTATTTTCCAAACTACAATGAACATTTATTGTTTTCTCATGTGAACACAAAGACTGCAAGAAAAGATGAGAAATGGAGACATTTCTTTTGCAGTGAAACTTATAATACTTTAAATGTATAGCAACTGGATAATTTGCATTATACTTAGCCCCACTAAGTTATAATATCATAAAAACACAAGTTTTGCATTGTAATAATAATGGATGAAGGTGATATTCAATGTGTAAGATATTTTCTGGTTTTTTTTTTTTTTTTTTTTTAAGATTTTATTTATTTGACAGACAAAAATCACAAGTGGCAGAGAGGCAGACAGAGAGAGAGAGAAGAGGAAGCAGGCTCTTGGCTAAGCAGAGAGCCCAATGTGGGGCTCGATCCCAGGACCCTGGGATCATGACCTGAGCCGAAAATAGAGGCTTTAACCCACTGAGCCACCCAGGCGCCCCATTTTCTTGTTTTTCTGTGGAAAGAGACTATTCTTAGGTGAAAGCTGTTCCAGATGCTTCATTTATAAGTTAATCAGCTTTTATGGAATATTTGCTCTTTGTATAATAATTTTTAGTATACTATAAAATAACTTGTATATTCATGTAGTTTTCAACCTGTATGAGTTGTATGTACAATTGTTTTATCTGTTTTACAGAAGTGGAAACATGTTCAGAGAAATTAAGTAACAGATCTGAGGTCATACAATTGGAGTCTAGCTCCATTTACCATTACTACTTACAGGTGACTTTTGATGATCATTAGAGTTGTTTTAGTGTTGTTGTTAAGGAAAGGAGTTCTCTCTTTAATTATAGCAAGAAGAAAAGTGCAGATAAGTGTGTAAGAAGTAGACTGAAGGGGCACCTGGGTGGCTCAGTGGGTTGAGCCTCTGCCTTCTGTTCAGGTCGTGATCTTAGGATCCTGGGATCAAGCCCCGAATCCGGCTCTCTGCTCATCAGGGAGCCTGCTTCCTCTGCTCTCTCTCTCTCTCTACCTGCCTCTCTGCCTACTTGTGATCTCTGTCAAATAAATAAATAAAATCTTAAAAAAAAAAAAAAAGTAGACTGAAAAATCACTTTTAACTTTATTATAATCAAAAGTTAAGGTTTTCTACACCTTTAAACATACATAGCTTTTTCAAAAGGGGATAATTAAACATGGTTTTACAATAATTTTAATACATGAACAACAGCATTATGGTCATGGTTTATTCAGTTACCCTGTATTTCTGAACGTAATTTTCCAAACATTCAATACTGGCAGTTATCCTCTTATATATACATTTTTATATGCTTGTAGTTTTGTTTCTTTCAGAAAAGTGTTTAAGACATGAGTTTTCTATGCCCAGCCTGAAGTGGTAGAAAGTATGCACCATAAAACAAATAAGCATATATTGAATGTGACAAACTAATTACCCTAGCTTATTCATTGTGTGACCTTGAGAAAGTCACTTCACTTTTCAAAGCTTATTTCTTTATCTTTAACATAAGGCATTGTTATTTTGTACAGGGGATGAAAATGTTGTAAAGTAGTATCGTTTTTATGAACTTTATTTTTTTTTTAATGTATTAAGTAATCTCTGTGCCCAGCGTGGGGCTCAAACTCATGACCCTGAGGTCAGGAGTTGCATGCTGTACCGGTTGAGCCAGCTAGGCAAGGCTGCTTATGAAATTTTAATCATTATAGTAAGGAAAATAACAAAATGAAAGATTGGAGAGCTATTACTGTTTTTTTCTCAAATATTAAAGATTTAGTGGCTGGAAAATATAGTGACTTTTTAAATTTTTTTTAAAGATTATATTCATTTGAGAGTGAGAGCACAAGCTGGAGGAGGGGCAGAGGGAGAGGGAGAAGCAGATTCCCTACTGAGCAAGGGAGCCTGACATGGGGCTTGATCCTGGGACCCCCGTCACATGACCTGAGTTGAAGGTAGCCGTTTAACCGATTGAGCCACTCAGGTGCCCTAGTGACATGTTTTAATTCAGTAAATTTGAGTTGTAATAATATATCTTTCCCACCCTCCCCCCAGTGGAATTTAAGATACTATTTTTTATTAATTAAGAAAATACTGCAAGAAAGAAAAAGTACTACCGTTAGCTTTATTATTCCTGTAATAGCCTTTGCCTAATATGTTACTTAATACTGCTAGAAGATTCTTACAGCATTGGTATTAGTTCATCCTTTTTTTTTTTTTTTTAAGATTTTATTTATTTGTCAGAGAAAGAGCACTAACAGGGGGAGTGGCAGGCAGAGGGAGAAGCAGGCTCCCCACTGAGCAAGGAACCCAATGCAGAACTTGATCCAAGGACCCAGCAAAGGCAGATGCTTAACTAACTGAGCCACTCAGGTGTCCTGATGTTAGTTCACCGTTATAAGCCTGATATATATAGATAGATTCATTTTTTAGAGCAATTTTAAGTTTATAACAAAATTGAGAAGAAGGTATATATTCCCATATATTCCTTGCTTCCGCATATGAGCCCCACCCCACCCCACATTACTAGCATCACTCATCAGAGCACTACGTTTTTTTACCAAGGTTCAGCCTACATTAATGCATCGAAATCACCCAAAGTCCCTAGTGTATGTTAGACTTCACTCTTGGTTTTGTACATTCTGTGGGTTTAGACAAATCTATAATGATATATCCATCATTATAATAACATACAGACAATTTTCACTGCCCTAAAAATTCTCTATGTTCTCCCTATTCATCACTCTCCCACTCTCCCTTCCTCTACCCTAGGCAGCAACTGATCTTTTTATTTGCCATCATTTTGCCTTTCCATGGTGTCCTATCGTTGGAATCAGAGTATGTAGGCTTTCCAGATTGGCTTCTTTCACTTAGTAATATGCATTTTAAGATTCTTCCGTGTCTTTTCATGGCTTAATAACTTACTTCTTGTTGGCACTTAATAATTTCATGATGTCTGGATGTGCTACAGTTTGTTTATCCATACACCTACTGAAGGACATCTGGGTTGCTTCCAGCTTTTGGCAATTATGAATTAAAATGCTGTGAACATAGTCTTCAGATTGTTGTGTGGATGTGAGTTTTCAACTCCTTTGGGTAAATAACAAGAAGTGCAGTTGCTGGATGGTATAGTAAGGAATGTATTTTGTTTTGTAAGAAACTGCCAAACTGTCTTCCATTTTGCATTCTCACCAACAGTGAATGAGAGTTACTGTTTTTCCACATCTTTGCTAGCAGTTGGGTTTGTCAGTGTTATTTTAATAGGTATGTAGTGGTATCTCATTGTTTTAATTTGCAGTTTTCTAGTAACATACTATGTAGAACAAATTTTCATACTCTTATTTGCCATCAGTATCTCTTCCTTTATGGTGTCTATTAAGGTCTTTAGCCTGTTTTGTAATGGATTTGTTTTCTTACTATTGAGTTTTAAGAGTGCACAAAATCTTAGAATATATATATATTCTAAGATTTTGTGCATATGTATATATATATTCTAAGATTTTATTTATTCATTTGACACACACACAGAGATCACAAGTAGGCAGAGAGGCAGGCAGAGAGAGAGAAGGAAGCAGGCTCCCCGCTGAAGAGAGCCCGATGCGGGACTTGATCCCAGGACCCTGAGATCATGACCTGAGACGAAGGCAGAGGCTTAACCCACTGAGCCACCCAGGCGCCCAAGAGTGCTGTGTATATTTTGGGTAACAATCCCTTATCAGATATACATCTGATATACATCTGTACATCTGTATATCTGTAGATATACAAGATCTACATCTTCTGTAGATATTTTTTCCCCAGTCTGTGACTTGTCTCCTAATTCTCAAAATACTGTTTTTCACAGAACAGAAATTTTTAGTTTTAATGTAAGTCCAGTTTATCAGTATTTCCTTCAGGGATTGTGTCTTCAGTGTTGTATCTGAAGGCATCACCATACATACCCAAGGTTATCTAGGTTTTCTACTGCTGATTTCTAGGCATTTTATAGTTCTGTGTTTTGTATTTAAGTCATTAACTTTTACATTTATATTCCATTTTTAGTTTATTTTTGTCAAGGGTGAAAGGTTTATATCTAGGTTTGTTCTGTTTTGTTTTGTTGTTATTGTTTTTAATGCAGATGTGTAGCTTTTCTTACACCATTTGTTGAAAAGATTATCTTTGCTCTGTTGTATTTATTGCCTTTGCTCCTTGGTTAAAGATTATTTGACTCTGTAGGTGTCTGTTACTAGGTTCTCTATTCTCTTCTGTTTCCTTATGTTTTCTTAATACCACAGGGTCTTGTTTACTGTTGCTCTATACTGAGTCTTAAAATTGGGTAGTGTCAGTCCTCCAACTTTATTCTTCTCTCTGAATATTGTATTTGCTTTGAGTCTTGGCCTCTCTCTATAAAATTTAGAATCCGTTTGTTGATACTTATTTTTTAATTTGTTGATATTTAAATAAAACTATTATAATTTGATAATAGAAATAGGAATTTGATTGAATTGTGTTGAATATGTAAATCAAGTTGGGAAGAACTGAGATGTTGACAATATTGTGTCTTCCTATCTGTGAACATGAAATATTTCTCCACTTAGTTCTTCAAGTTTTATCAACAGTTTTGTGTTTTTCCTCATGCAGATCTTAGACAAGTTTGTTGAATTTATACTTAAGTATTTCATTTTGGGGAGTGCTGATGTAAATGGTATCATGTTTTTAATTTCAAGTTCCACTTGTTCATTGGTATATAAAGGAAGTAACTGACTTTCATATGTTAACCTTGTATCCTGCAGCCTTGCTATAATCACTTACTCCAGATTTTCGCCTGTTGACTTAGAAGATTGTGTCATTTGTTTAAAAAAGAAAAAGATAGTTTTTCTTCCCAGTCTTAATGCTTTTGATTTCCTTTTTTTGCTATATTGCTTTGGCAAGGATTTTCAAAATACTGTGGAAAGGCATGGTGAGTGGGGACATCCTTGCCTTGTACCTGATTTTAATGAGAAAGTTCCAAGTTTCTTACTATTAAGTATGATGTTTGCTATAGGTTTCTTTTTTTATAGATAGTCTTTATCACATTAAGGAAGTTCCCCTCTATTCCTTGTTTGCTGAGAGTTTTTATCATGAATGAGTGTTGGATTTTGTTAAATGCTTTTTCTGTATATTGGTATGATTGTGTGATTTTTCTTTTTTAGGCTAATGATTTAATGGATTGTTTAATTATTTTTTTAATGTTGGACAACCTTGATTACTTGTGATAAAACCTACTTGTTCATAGTATATCATCTTTTTTATACTTTTTTAAAATTTAGTTTGCTAATACTTTGCTGAGGATTTTTGCATCTATGTTCATGAGAGATACTGGTCTGTACTTTTATTTTCTTAAAATATTTTGTCTGGATTTATAAGCTTTTACCATATGAAAAATTACACTATACTCAGCTTGAAATTGATGGACATTTTACTTTAGCCATTGTTTTAAGACTTAAAATAACTGGCCTGTTGAACTACCTACTGCTTCATATCAGGGACAGTGTATTTTATGTCTTTCATCACATGTATATTCTAATACACAGCCCATAGTAGGTGTTGTATTAAGGAATATTAAATCCTGGTTCAAATAAAAACATATCATAGTAGGTCTCCACATGTTCATATCTTTTCTGCATTTATGAAGTACACTTTTTTTTTTTAAAGATTTTGTTTATTTATTTGACGGACAGAGATCACAAGTAGGCAGAGAGGCAAGCAGAGACAGGAAGGGAAGCAGGCTCGCCACTGAGCAGAGAGCCCAATGTGGGGCTCGATCCCAGGACCCTGAGATCATGACCTGAGCCGAAGGCAGAGGCTTAACCCACTGAGCCACCCACGTGCCCCTAAAGTACACTTTTAATTAATTTCAGTAAGATATAGCTGCCTCATTTAATGTTCATCTCATTTATGCATATTCTGTTACACATTTTGTTTTAGGCTTGGGATACCACATCTAAGAAAATGACTCCCAGATTTTTTTTCTCACACCCCAGTGTTTTCTTGTATTGCCGACTTCCTATTGAACTTTTCTATTTAAATGTGGTATCTTGGCATTTAAGATTAAAATTCAGTTCCTTTTCCCCCACACCGCTCCTTCTCTTGATTTCCTTTTTTCTGATAGTGCCAGTTTCTTTTTCCCAGTTAATCTGGGCAAAGGTATTTCATTTACCTGACTCCTCTTTGACCCTTTGTGCCCACACACCATTAATTACTAAGCCTTGCCCTTTCTTAGTAGTATTTTTTTTCTGTCTGTTTTCCATTGTCACTACCATATCAAGGTCTTTTTATCGTTACTGTTTACTGCTTTACTGCTTCTAATCCAGTTATCTCCCTACCCCCAAATGTGTCTTTTCTACTTAAAAATACTGAGTGCCTGGGTGGCTCAGTGGGTTAAGCTGCTGCCTTCGGCTCGGGTCATGATCCCAGTATCCTGGGATCCAGTCCCGCATCGGGCTCTCTGCTTGGCGGGGAGCCTGCTTCCCCCCTCCCCTCTCTGCCTGCCTCTCTGCCTGCTTGTGTGATCTGTCTATCAAATAAATAAATTAAAAAAAAAAATACTGAGTGCTTAAAAGAAGGGAAAAAAAGAGAAATGAATCTGTAGCCTAGGAATTAAGGCTTTTAAAATCCTAATTTTGGTTGCAAGAAATCAAATGCAAAGAATAACGCTTAATTGAAAGGAAATTTATTTCTGGAAGCCAAGAGCATCTGTCCCAAGTGGACTAGAATCAAGGTAGTAATATCGTCTGTTTTTCTGTGTCCTTTTCTCTCTCTAGACTTACCTTGTCTGTTTACACATCCTATATTTTTATGTCTCAGTTTGAATTACATGCTGAGTCCCCAATTCCATATCCTCAGAGAATCTGATGAGTACGTCATAAGCATACTGTAATGACAAGTTTGTTGATTTAGCATTTCCAAATAAATTATTTAATTTTTAAAATAACTGATTAATATAGATTGTTTTATTTTGTCTAAATGCATATTGCATTGTGCAGTTTTCTTGAAATAGGATTTTGCCTTAATACTACTGTTTACCCATATACCTCCCCCTGTGGTGTTTACATTTCTGTCAGACAATAAGAATGTATTTTTAAGATTTTATTTCTCTCTCCCCCTCTATCTACCTATCTATTTTAGAGAGAAAGTGTGTGTGCAAGTAGGGGGAGGGGCAGAGGGAGAGAGAGAATGTCAAGCAAACTCTGTGCTAAGTGTGGAGCCCACTGCAGGGCTTGATGTCATGACCCCGAGATCATGACCTGAGCCGAAACCAACAGTCCAGACGCTTAACCAACTGAGCCACCCAGGCACCCCAACAATGCATTTTTAATTGTGTAACATCTACCTTGAATAAACTTATACTACCACCAGTGCTTGATTTCTTTTTTCCCCTACATGAGCTTTTGAAATTTTTTTTGAGGTAAAAATCATAACATATAACTTAACCACTTTAAAGTGTACAATTCAGTAGCATTTAATATATTCAGTGTTGTGTAAACATCACTTCTAATTAATTCCAAAATATTTCATTACTTTGGAGGAAATCCTATACCCATGAAGCATACAGTCACTCCTCATACACATTTTGTTTGTCCATTCATCCAGTGATGGGTCTGTGGGTTATTTACATTTTGTGTCTCTTGTGAACGGTGCCTTTACGAAGATCTGTATATAAGTATTTCTTCAAAAAGCTCCCGTCATGGAGCCCAGTGTGGGTCTGGATCTCATAGCCCTGAGATCACAACCTGAACCCAAATCAAAAGCTAGACGCTCACCTACTAAGTCATCCAGGCACCCCTTGGCCATTATTTCTTAAGATATTTTCCTTTCCACCTAAGAAAGCCCTTGTGCATATGTTGGTAAACTTGATGATGTCCCAGAAATCTCTTAGGTTTTGTTAATTTTTCTTCATTCTCTCAAACTAGATAATCTCAACCAGCCAGTCTTGAAGTTCACTCTTTCTTCTACCTGCTGATAAACTGCTATAAAATCTGCTCTTAAACCTCTCTGGTGAATTTTTTTTTTAGGATTGATTGATTGATTGATTTGAGAGAGCACACATGTGAGTGGGAGGAGGGGCAGTGGAGAGAATCTTCAAGTAGACTACCTGCTGAGCGCAGAGCCCAATTTAGGGATCACTACCATGACCCATGAGATCATGACCTGAGCCAAAACCAAGAGTTAGACACCCAACTGACTTACCCAGGTGCCCCTCTGTAGTGAATTTTTCATTTTCTTTATTCTTATTTTGAGATCCAGAGTTTCTCTTTAGTTCTTTTCAATGTTTATTGATACTCACTATTGTGATTATTCTTCTTGTTCCTTTCAGTTCTTTGTTAATACATTTTTTTAAGCAGTTGATTTAAAGTTTTTGCATAGTGCAAAGACTGTGTTTCCTCATGGACAGTTTCTGTTTATTTCTCTTGTTTCTTGAGTATACCATATTGTTTTGTTTCTATCTCTTAATGTGTGTTTGAAAACATATTTTGGGATTTTGATTATTGTGGTATCTTTGGAAATTCTCCTCAGCAGGGTTTCTGTTGTTGTTTATTGATTATGTTTGCTAGTTTGGTGACTTTTTAAAACTACTCTTGTAATGTGTGTATTCTTTGTCATTTGTGGCCACTGAAGTCTGTACTCCATTAGCTTAGTGGTTAGCTAGTGTTTTGACAAATTAAATACTTGATATCATTGGAAAAAGCCCTTTCCAAGTCTTTGCAGAATGTATTGGGGCACTCTTTGAACACTTAACCCAAGCCATTTATCACTCTGCCTGAGCCTTCACTTCCAGGTTAAGCAGAGCCTGTGGTCAGCCTAGAAATGAAAGTTTCTCATCTTGTCAGGCTTTTTCTGAGGATGTGTCTAGCCTTGAACATGTATGTGGGCTTCTTGATTCCCCAGTATATATAGGAGCTTGTTAAAAGCTGTAATATGCCACTGTCTCCCTGGCCAACATCTTTCATCATAGGCTTTCCCTCCCATTGCTTGTCCTGACTGTTGTCCCTTGCTCCAAATTGCTACAGCCTATACTTGTGCCTTTATATGCCAGAGAAGCCACCTTAGCCCTGGGACACTTCATTCATGTTGAGTGAAACACAAGTAAGCCCTTGTGCTTTTCCACCTGGGAGACAGGTGAAAGCCCATCAACACAGTTCTTTGAGAATAAGATCTCTGTTCCCTCTGGTCCTTGAAACCTTTGCCCAGAGCACAGACTGCATCAGTATGGTCATGGCCAGTCTGAAATGTAAGGGTATTTCAGTGGTAGATGGACAATTAAAAGCTGCTTTCTTCACCAAGCCTTTTAATGGTTGTGGCTTTTTTTTTTTTTTTTAAACTAAATTTCAAAGTTGTGCAAAAATTGATTCTGACACTTTTTGACCACACATTAGTTGCTTTTCTGGGGGAACCAAGCCCTGAAATTCCTGTCTCCATTTTTACTGATGCCGTTCCTTCCTCATGGAGATAATTTCCTAATTTGTGGGTTATCTGCACACCTTAATTTGTGATCTGTTTTATGATTTGGGATTATTTCAACCTGAAGGTATACAGAAACAGTCTGTGAAACTCTTATTTGGTATCCTGTATTAGTAATTCAAACAGACCATTTTGAGATACTAAGAACCTTGTACAGCACAAGGGTTAGGCACTTTTCTAATAAAAGAAAAAAGAGGATACTTGGTTAAAAGTTATCACCCTAAATTTCTAAATTTTTATATTTAGTTTTGGAGTGTTAGATTTCTAATGCCTTTATTATTTGGAGTCCCCCAATAGATACTTTGGGTGATTTAAGTCCAGGAGAAACTTTGATAATGCACATCTTGTAAAGTGAGTTGGGAATGTTTTTTGTTTATTTATTTTACATCCTTTAATTATTAGTGAATGGAAGGCAAGATTTTTAGCACCTATGATTAAGTACCTTAAAATTTTCGTTTAGCGTGAAATAGTAAATGCTCATCACTATGTCAGTGGTTGTCAGCCTCAGCATTATTGACATTTTGGGCCATTTAATTTTTTATGAGAGGGACAGCCTAGGATATAATTTAATTTAGGTGCATTGCATTTAATGTTCATGTCTTTTTAAACCCATTTAATTCAAAAGAATTTTTGAAATTATCATCAGACTCCTAGCCACTAGTTTTAGTCTTCATTGATTTTTTAAATCTCTTTATTTCTTCTCCTGTGTTAGTGGTTGACATTTCACCATACAGATGAACTCCTCTTTCTTCCTCAATTTGAGTTTGTGTGGTGTTTCCTCGTTACTAGATTTGAATTATGCTTTTTTGTTAGAAATACCACCAGGGTGATAGGTCTTTTTAAGCACATCATCTGTTGAGACAAAATGTCAGTGTGCCCCAATACAGGTGATACTGATTTTGATTATTTGGTGCTGTATCTACCAGACTTCATCACTGAAGTTAAAACTTTATTAACTTTTTATTTATATTGATATGGATTCATTCATTCTTTACTATACTCAGTGAGCTGTAATCCATTAATGTTTTTATGTATTTTGATAATTCAAATCATTGTAGCTTAGTCTCCTTCATGGCTTCTGTGTCTTTTGAAGATATGTCCCCATAATTCTTCAAGAACTTTTCAGTTTTCTGGCACAGGATGTAACCAGCCAGGATTGGCTTGTACTTTTCCTGATTCAACTTTGGAATCAGTCTTTGTTCCAGATTGCTCTGATTTGTTTCGGTGGAGAATGGTAATTTAGAAACCAGTATTAGGGCTGCTTATGGACCATTTTAGCAAAAAAGCTAGGAAAGCTTAGAAATACATTTATGTATGTATCTGTACTTATTTCTGTAGCATTCTGTTAAAAACCATGAATTTTAATTTCCTTCTCCAACAGTGAGAATCCTTGCTCCTTTTGTTCTCCACGTAATTACTCATTTGCTGAAGTCTAGAATGTGCAAAAAGTATACATTACACTCTAGATTTAAAACCTACTAACCAGAGTTCCATAAGTGCTCGCAGTTTTAATTTTTAAGGCCCAGTTACATAGAGTGAAGTGCGTCAAACTTAAGGGTACACTTAGATTGAGTTGAGACAAATGCATACCCCTGTGTCATCTACATACCTGTAAAGAGACAACATTTTCATCGTCCTTTATGTCTCTTCCAATTAGTTTTCCAACCACCCACAATAACCTCTTCTGATTCCCCTGTCCCCGACTTCTAGGTAAGTATTACCTGGTATAGAACTTGATATAAATGGAATCATACAAAATAAATTCTTTTGTGTATGGTTTCTTTCATTCATTACATTTCTTTCATTCATTACATTCATTTCATTCATATGGTTTCTTCATAGAATAATTGATGTGGATTATGTCAGTAAAATTTTGTCATTTAAAAATACAACTTTAGGGGCGCCTGGGTGGCTCAGTGGGTTAAAGCCTCTGCCTTCGGCTCAGGTCATGATGTCAGGGTCCTGGGATCGAGTCCTGCTTTGGGCTCTCTGCTCAGCAGGGAGCCTGCTTCCTCCTCTCTGCCTGCCTCTCTGCCTACTTGTGATTTCTGTCTGTCAAATAAATAAATAAAATCTTTAAAAAAATAAAATACAACTTTAGCCCATGAAACTTTGTCATTGGATTTTTGTTCCTGTTTACATTCTTGGATTTCTGAAACCTTTTTCCTCCAGCATGAGAGGAAAGCATGTTCTTTCCTGTTGTGTTTTCTTGTAAACACTAAGGTAATTCTAATAACTAGGTGGGAAAGTAGAAGGAATTAATAATACATTATCCCGTGCAAAAGCTGTGACATTGGTCAAGGAATGTTTCAGATAATCTACTTTTTCATTCTTTGTGTGTGTGTGTGTGTGTGCATGTTTCTGTTTGTTTCTTGTTTTTTTGTACTACTGTGATCATAAGAGTACAGTGCCTTATCAAATTGAGTTTCTTTTAGAAGTGCTTTGAGGAACTTGATGGAATATAGAAAATAGCTATAGACTTTTGGCCAGTGACATATAAATGTTAGATCTTTGTTATTGTCTACAAGTCCCTGAGGCTTTTCTTTTTTCTTTCTTCTCCCCCCACCCTTCTTCAGTATAATTTCTTTAAGTGTTTAGATTCTGTAATTTCAGTTGATTTATCTTTAAGGTCATTCATTCATTACTCTCTCATCTCCATTCTGGTTCTATTATTTCTTAGCTCTAAAATTTCCAGTTCTTATTTTATTTCTGTTTTTTTGCTAAAACTTTCTATTTTTTGTTTCTAGTGTGTTTATGATTGCTCGTTGAAATATTTAATGATACTGCTTTAAAATTCTTGTCAGTTCATTCCAAAACTGATACCTTGTTTTGTTGTCTGTTAAATTGTCTTTCCTTATTCATGTTGAGATTTTCTTTGTGTGGTGGTATGATGAATGAAGTTAGCTTTATTGTTTTTCCTAGACATTTTGGAGGTTATGCTATGAGATTGTGAGATTCTGTTTTAGCAGGCCTCTTCTGACACTGCACCAGCAGGGAAGGAGAGCTGCTTCATTCTTCAAGTTGGGGTTGGAAGTCCAGATGCCCTACTTGGTCTCCATGGGGCTTTACTGACACTGCCATGGTGGGGAGGGTAGTTTCCCTCTTACCTCAGGGTCTAGTCTCCATTCACCCCTATTTGACATTCCAGGAAGGGGAAGAAAGGGGTGCTTTTCTTGCTACTGGGCAGAAATGGAATTCTAATTTCCGTGCTTGGTCACAACTGATGTCTTTGGCCAGAGAAAGGCAGTTATAATAAAAAAAAGTTTTGTTTTACTTTCTTCTTGTTTGTTTATTGTTTGTTTTGTTTTGCTTTCTAAGTCTACACCTTTCACTAGAGAAAGCAGGTTTTTCTTATTGTGGTGGATTTTCTGTTACTTTCTTTTTTTTCTTTTTTTTGCCTGTGCTTAGTGGTAGTTCTGGATTGCAGGCTTCTGTTGCCCAGTCCAGTGTATAATGCAAAAAGAAAACCCAAAAACCCGGAGAACTCACTGTCCTATTGTTCTTCAAGTTCCAGGGTCATTAGTTAGCTCACCTTCTTTCTACCAGTCTTTTGACTTTCTGTTTATTGTGTTCAGGAATTTTAGCTGTATTTGGTAGAAGAAATAGGGAGAAACTCATTTTCTCATTTTGCATGGAACCTGGGTGTCCTAAATTATTAAACAGAAAAAAATAGTCCATTGAGAATTTTAAAAGAGATGCTTAAAAAAATTTAATTCTTAACAGTAGTTTACCACCTTGTTTTTGTAAGTCACTAAGATGTACATAAGCTTAAGTATATTTTTTGTTGTAGATAAGTATATATTTGTATATTTGTAATTGACTTGTATATTTCTTCTTTTAGGATTATGTACTGAAGGACTCTACCGTGTTAGTGGGAACAAAACTGATCAAGACAATATTCAAAAGCAGTTTGATCAAGGTATGGTATATAAAATAAAATCATTTTTTAAATTATTTCCTTATTGAAATTTCATGGTGGGAAGATTGATTTTCTAAGTTTATAGGATTTTGAGGGGTAAAGATTTTGAAACAGGATTAGAAGTATGTGATAGAATAAATACCATAGTCAGGAAATAGAAGAACTATAAAGATCCATTACCAGAATTAGAAAAGCAGTAAATTGACTTATGAGATACCAGCATCTTTGTATATCAGAGACAGTACTTATTTAAAGATGAAATTGAAATTTTTTTCATGCTATAGGGCCAACTAGCATTATGAATAAAAGCAAAACAGTTCTCTACTCAAAGCAAATTCTGTAAGAAATCAAAGTTTTAAATAGGAAAAATGAAAACTGAGCATTATGGAGAAAAAGGAGTGGATATTTTTATAATCTTAGAGTAGGGAAAGACCTAAATTTGATATGAAGCCCAGAAAGCATAGACAAGATAATAAGTTGGACTACCTAAAAATGTAAAAATTCCGGGTGAGATAATGGATAAAACATAAAATCAGGAGACAAACTATAAACTTGAGGAAGGTGTGGAATATTACCTAGGCTAGATTAAATAGTTCACATCAGAAGAAAGTGACCAACCAAGTATATGAAAATACTTGCTTTGTCTCTGATTTATAGATACAAAATTAAAACAAAAAGATTTGGGTTTGATTTATTATCCATGAAAAGATTGTTGGAAGAGTGTAGACAAGCAAGTGTGTTGACTTTTGAGAGGCAATTCATGTGTATCTATTAAAATTCATATTATCTTTGCTAGAGAAATTGCACTTAAAATATTTATGTTACCAAAGTCTTAGTTTAAGCTTACCAAGATATACGTGAAAGGTCATTCATTGCAGCATTGTCTGAAATTTTTTTAAAAGGGGGGAGGGGGCGTGTCCACTGGATTTATAAGTAGAATATTAGATACCCACGTAAAATGTAGATTTGTGTGTTGAAATAGTAAAATGTCAGTTGTTGAGTGGTGTGTGTGTTTTTCTTGCTTTAAAAGTATATTGTATATATAGTACATAATTAAAAAAATATATTTTGTTGGATAAACTGGACTTTATAATATCAAATTTGTGCATTTTCAGTTAAATAATGAAGGAGCGGATAGTGGTCAATACTAGGGCCACTTGAATTCATATTTAGAATGGGAGTGATTAGAGGAACTATGATGAATATTGAGATAATAAAGAGTTTTCTATACAACCATATTAAATATTCTTCAGATAGTTGTTGTTACAGAGAATGTAGCCTAAGAAAATAAGATTTATTATATAAAAGTATCATAGTATCTGTAATGCTTTTAAATAAAATCCAAATGCTCAGTAATAAAATATTATGTAAATTGTTAGATCTGGGAGAATATTTTGGGGTCATTAAAACTAGGGCAAAAGGCCAATAATGGGTTAAGGATTATATGTAGGTTCTTAGTACTGTTTTTTTCAATTTTCAGTCATATTACAATTAAATGTTATCTAGCACACACAGAAAAGTTTTTAAAAGTTGCCTGTGAAATTTTAATAATCTTAGGTAATGCCTTAAAAATGAAATCCAGTGTAAAATATATTTATGATTTTTCTGGTTCTTTTATTTTTTTAATGAGTAGAAAAGGGCTGAAAGGAAATATGCTAAAATAAAGTATAAACAGTGATTATCTCTAGGTGATGGGGTAATTTTTTTCTCTTGTTAGTCTGTGTTTATACATTTTCCATCATAAGTATCCATTGTACTCATAAAAGGAAAATAATGATTCTTTTAATAGCAAATTAACCTTATGATACCCCTCAGTATGTTCCATTCTTATCTTTTAAGTCAGAATTTCACTGATAAGTGTTGAAATTAAAATATTTTGTTTAAAAAATTAAGCATAAGCTAGAAGGTATAAACTCAGATTTATGTGCTTAATTCCTATCTTTCGTCTTTCAGTTTTCTTACTACCTTTTTAAATAGCTTATGTAAACAAAATATTTTTAAAGATAGATGTTAGTGAAAGCTAATGTTCCTCAACATACTAATAAGCCTAACAGCATTTTTTGTTGTAATAGGAGATGCTTCTTGCTTGGTTCTCTCTTCCCTTTTTATGTCAGGCAAACTTAATAGAAGAGTAGGGGAGGGATGAATCAGCCTGTAAAGAAAGATGGCTGATGAGAAGATTCTAAAATCTCTGGATCTCCAAGTATCTGTTTAGCTTACTTCTCTTATAATATATTAAAATTTTATTTTATAAAAAATATTTTATAAATTTAAAATTTTTGTCTTGTAGATCATAATATCAGTCTAGTATCAATGGAAGTAACAGTAAATGCTGTAGCTGGAGCTCTTAAAGCTTTCTTTGCAGATCTGCCAGACCCTTTAATTCCATATTCTCTTCATCCAGAGTTACTGGAAGCAGCAAGTAAGTTATAAACCTCCTTTTTTGGAGAGGGATGATGATGGCGGGTGTTATATATTATATATTGATTGCTATATGTTAAAATCAGTCATGCACTAGAATGTGTAGCTAATAAAAATGTTAACTTATAAGACCCTTTCTTATATGTATTTTCCTCCAAGTAAACAAAATCAGAACCTGGGGGGGGGTGTTCCCCACGAATATTTAATTTTAGCTGGTCTCTCAAGTGACTCAGTGCTTCTAGAAGTTTGAAGATCATTTTACTAGAAATTTGAGATTTGCATTTTTGATTCAAACTCAAAGGCTTTGTAAGAAAATTAAATGAACTCTTCAAATGAATGTAATGTATTTCAGTAAAATTTTAACATATGTATGTACATGTGTGTATTTAAATTTTTTAAAGTCAAATTAACTTTGGCCTCTTGTCTTCATTTTTTGAAAAAGATAGGAAGATAGGTACTTACTGTCTCTGGGTCTCTTAGACCCTCTCTGACTAGCTTTATTTGGAGAAAGGCTGTTGTAATAAATGATAAAGTATTTAGCAGGTTCTTTAGAATATTTTGTTTTTGTTTACCTATCCTAATGTGCTTCAGAAAGATTGTTCATTGTCTTTTACAATAAGCAAAGCAGGAAGCTTTATCAAATATTTTTTAAATGTGTAAGTTTCAACAGATTTCTCTCTACTTTAATTTTATAGAAATCCCAGATAAAACAGAACGTCTTCATGCATTGAAAGAAATTGTTAAGAAATTTCATCCTGTAAACTATGATGTATTCAGATATGTAATAACACATCTAAACAGGTATTTTTTATTTTTTGTTTTTGCAAATGCACTATAAATTTCAAACTTTAGACTTTATAAATATAAGAGAAAAGGCAGACTAAACATACAGTTCAATTTTGTTTCTATTTTTCTGGATTTTTAAAATAGATTTTTCATCAACTTGTTTAAAGAGAGGCATATGACTTTTTTAGTACATTTAATGATTACGAATAGTATAATAGGTACATCTTCCTGTTTTTTTTTATTACTGTTATTTTTTAACACTTCTCTTCTGTAGAATCTTGGAATTATAGGTATGAAATGATTCTTAACCAAATCAACCTCATTTAAAGTTGGAAGAATTGAGGTTTCTAGTCAGTGATGTAATGGAAATTTCTTTCTTCTAAAACTTACTGGTGTTACTTTTCTGAGAGAAAGTTACATGCTCAGAGGGAAATTATATGCTCAGTGTCACATAGTACGTGACACATCTTATAAGTAGAACCCAAGTCTTATTAAGACATTTCATTTGCTTTTTGTATCACATTGTGTTGCTTTTGTATATCTTGCCTATTTTGTTTGGATATAGCCCACACAGTGGTATTTCATCAGAAACTTAAATTCATATTGTAATCTACCCTGTTAACCTGAAGTGCAGGACACTAATCCTATATTAAAAGCCTTAAGTATGTTAAGCTTCAAGTTTATTCTTTTTTCTAAAATGATACTACTCACAATGCCATTTCTTAAGAGAAACACAATATTGTATAATAGCTTAAAGCTCAGACTGTTGAGTCAAACAGCCTTGGTTTTGAAACATTTTTATTAGTTCTTTGACCTTAAGCAGATTACTTACCTTGCATAAGTCTTCATTTTCTTAACTATAAAAATGAGAAAATAACACCTCACAAAGTTGTTCTTGGGACTAAATAGAATTACTAATATATGTGCTAATTTTTTCAAAAGTCTGTTCTTCATAATATTTTCTGTCAACACTTCAATGAGCTGAAGTTTGGGTGTTTGGTTTTCTTTGTTTGTTTGTTCTTAATAACATCGGTGCTGTTTGTTTTTAATAATATTGATGTTAAATAAAACCCAGGTACATATCAGTTTGTACCTCTTAGAATATTAACCAATGTTTAAAGTTTTATTGTTGCAGTCAGTGTAGTATAAAATTATATTAACATTCCTGGTAATTGTTCTCTGAAGTCTCCTTCCTTGAGAAAATACCAGCATATTAGTATTAACCTATAATTAGTGGAATATCATCTTTTGAAAATTACCATACAAGTGGTTCTTGATATAATAACAGATGTGTACATGGTATTGTCAGATACCTTACCCAATATGGAGTGTAAGGATGATTTGTAAAGATATTATTGTATGGCCAGATTAGAGTGCTGAAGTAAGAAATGTATTCTTCCTTTGATCTTGTCAGAATGATCTTTCTATAAATATCTCTTCCCATTGAATAACATCCTATATCCTAAAGAAAAAACTAAGTGGTCTGGTTCTAACTTCTTCAGTTACATTTTCTTTCCAGAAATTTCCCCCATGCACATATCAGGTAACTACTAAACTAATAGCACTTAATCAAAAGTATCAGTTTGCACCTGTCTGTCATTACATCTTAATGTGACTGCTTTGGTCCTCAATCCAGCAACAGCAGCAACACTTCAGAACCTTAGGAATACAAATTATTAGGTCTCCCCGCAGACGTAATTATCAGTCTGTGTTTTTAACAAGCCTTCCAGGAGGCCCTGATACACACTGAAGTTGAGAACCACTGTTTTGACTGAATTATCTTTCCTTCCTACCGTTTTACCAGTTGCCCATCACTCTTAACTCACAAATCAAACATAATCTCTTCAAAGAAGCCTTCCCTGGCCACTTTCATCTCTTATTTGGTACCTTTCTTTTATAATTTTTGACCCTGCAATTAGACCTGATGTCCGTATTCTGATGTCTCTGAACTTTAAGTTTCTTTTTTTCAGAATCTCTTCTTGCCTGCTGCACAGAAACACCTGTCTGGGCCCACTATATTTTAATAAAAAGTTAATTTTATTCTAAACATTCTAACTTTGTCTCTTAACAAATAGGAATAATTTTTACCATAGAACACATATTTTTAAGACACATATTTTACCTCAGATGAGCAATTCTGTGGTTGGGAAGAGGAGATTCTTTGGTTTATATTTAAAAAATTTTGATGTGCAAATTTAATTATGAGATTTTTTTCACTGTCTTGCATAGTGGGCTGTTTCTTTATGTGTGGAATAAGACGGTCAGATAAAAATACTAAGATTCTTTTCCAGTTTAATAATTTTGAGTTAAAAATTAAAGATTTGCCTCTTATGTTTGTTTATTACAGATAATGGTAGAAGTGCTTGCTCACGTATTTTAAAGAACTAGATGTAAATCTTAATAATGTATGATCATTTGTAAATCCTAAGAATTTTAAGGTAGAATGTATTTCTGTGAGCTATTGTCTTTCAAATTAAATTTGTAGCAAGGTACAAATATTTAATGATTGGAAAAATTATTTTTTGCTGTACTAGAAACTAATATTTTTTTTAAGTTAAAAAGCCTCTTGGAGCATTATAATAGAGTCATTTTTCTAAAGTTTGGTTTTTCCAAGGTTCAAAGAGATGGCATACCATACTTTGTCTCTTAATCTCCCATAATAGTTAAGGAATTTGCATATGCAGTTAGAATTTTCTGTTTCTGTTGCCAGAAACTCATTAAAATTTGTCACATGTTTTCTTTTACTCTGAGAAAAAGGTGGGGTTTTTTCAAGGAGGCTTCTGTAAGTATAAAACCCCTATGTACAACCTTTTTTTAAAGACTATCTTTGGTTTTCATAAGGAATGGATTTTATTGCTGTTTCCTGACTGGAATTTAGTTGAACATCTTAGAATATACAAGAAGAAAAATGATTTAAGTTTGAAGTTAGGATAAAAGGTTTTAAAACTATATCATCTGAGATCTGCAATACTTATATTGTCATGAATTTTGATTGGTTTCTAACTGTTTTTTCCTGTCGTAATTTCAGGGTTAGTCAGCAAAATAAAATCAACCTAATGACAGCAGACAACTTATCCATCTGTTTCTGGCCAACATTGATGAGACCCGATTTTGAAAATCGAGAGTTTCTGTCTACCACTAAGATCCATCAATCTGTTGTTGAAACGTTCATTCAGCAATGTCAGTTTTTCTTTTATAATGGAGAAATTGTAGAAACTGTGAACACTGTGGCTCCTCCACCACCTTCAAACCCAGGACAGTTGGTGGAACCAATGGTACCGCTTCAGTTGCCACCACCCTTGCAACCTCAGCTGATTCAACCACAATTACAGACAGATCCTCTTGGTATTATATAAGTAGGAATTGATTGCAAACAGCCTGAAATTGACAAAATGCAAAACTAAGCTTGCATGTTTCAGGGTTCAGTAGTATACTTGATTTTTCTTACAGGTAATTCACATTCAGAATGATGAAACATTTTCTCTTTGAACTGTATGGTATTCCTTATTCACTTACATTACAAATCTAAAACCATGGATAAGCATGACTGGAGAGGTTTAATTTTTATAAACAAAAATAGCTATAAAATACAAAGCTGCTGTTGCATGCAACCTTATTGCAATCAGTATATCATTCCTGTGGCATTTTCTGTCACATTATATTGTGAATAAAATTTTCTATAGAAATTAAATGATTTAAAATCTCACGTATATGAAACATTTAATGCTTTTCAGCCTGCTTTATGGCTGATTTTGTTATTTGATGTGTTAATTTGGGCAACTGAATTTACATTTTAGCAATCTGTGTAGATAACTAAAGCCCAGTTAAGTATTTTATAATTTCAGGCTACTTATGCCATGCTTGGGATGTTGTTTGAAAGAAAGAAAAATACACTTAACATATTTCTGTACCTTCATCTTCTAAGTAAACCTGTGGATATTTGATGAGGGGTAAATGAAGACATTTCTTGTATACACATACCAAGGACATACTTGTGGCTAAAGTGAGTTGATAATGTTGTGCAAAGGATAGGTGTCACCAACTCATTTCTTTATGGTCCATAATGACATAAACACCTTGTATACTGTTAATTCTGTAAACAGATGCATGTTCAAAAGATCTATGATGGTCTTATAATCTTAATCTAATATATTTTAGATATTTTAATTTTTTCCCTCTTGGGAAATACATTTAGTATAGTGTAGAAAATACTTCATGACATTTTCATATAAGGGTTATATAACTTTTCATACATAAACATGAAATTTGTTGTAGAAAATTCTTTAAACCAAACATTTTAATCTAGGACTTCAATTTAATCTGTTCCTTGAATCTATTTTTATGTGGCCCTTAAAAACATATCCAAAAATCCATTGCTAATATAGCAATAAAAATACTTTGGGTACTGACAACCTGTTTGGAGTGTGTATATATAAAATTGCAAACTTGTATTCATATTCTTTTCTGATATGTTGTACTAAAATCAAAATGCTTTTGCACCATTTTTTAAAACAGTTTTTTCTTTTGACGTTGGTACCAGATTTGCTGTAAATTACTGCTGCTTTGGGAGTTAAACATTTTGTTAGCGAAGATACAGCCAGAACACTAAATTATGGATAAAAATTTCAGAATAGGTGGCATAGGTAAATATTTTTAGACTTTATTCAGAATTCGTTTATTATCAAACCATGCCATTTTTTTTTCTGGAAAGGAAAAAAAATGGTGTGTTTTTCATTGTTCAGTTACATTTTTCTGTAGAAAGAGGAAATTCTTTGGTCCATATTGTAAACCTCATTCATACTGCAATTTTAAGGTTGTCTTATGTGTATTATAGTAAATAGATGATTTTGAGATTCAAGGCTCCTAAGAGTTTGATTTGCTAATTTTTCCCTAAAATAAATACTGTCTTTCCCAATTGTTATGTCCTAGGTATTGTACTTCTAATTTCAACTTCAGAATCAAGATGTCAACATGAACCAGGCTGCTGTTGAAGTACATGTATATTATAAATTATCTTATTTGTGTTATACTCTTATGTGTTATTATCTTTTCTAAGAAAACAAAGTCCCTATTATTCCTATTGCAAAGCACACAGGAATTAAGAAAGTACAGTAATTTTTAAAAAGAAAAATCCGGTAAATGTAGTATTCTTAACTTGTTCTATATTACTTAATAACCTATTGTCTATATAGCTTTAATTTATAGCTCTCAGTTTAACATTGGCATGTCTGGCAAAGAAAATTAAACTTTAAGAGTTTTATAAACTGTTTCTAGGTTGCTAAAGAATTTATTTTTCTACTATATATGGTATAGACAAAGCTCAAAACTATGTACAGGAAAAAAAGCCTGACTATTTCTTTTAGAAGTAGGCTGAAAAAAGAATTTTCAGAACTGTTCTTGTCTTCAGTTCATTCGGTCATGACTTTGCTATTGTAATATGTGAATCCCAGTTTATTTAAGCTATTCTCTTTTATACTGTGTTAATTTAACTTTCATGTACATTTAGTACCATTTTTGTTATTAAAACTAGCATTTGCCATATTCCACATTAACTACCTTACACCTTTCCCCAAAACTTATCTCTGCTTTTCTATGCGTTCTATAATTGATTTGAAAACCTTCGTAGGGGTCATTTTAAAATTCTGCATTTGGTTCAGTTAACCTGTAGGTTACAGTTAATTGATAATTAAAGTACAGTTTAAAGCTCAGTATGTTACACTGAATTGATTGCGTTTGTTTTTGCCAAGGGCTTAGATATGTTTTTAAATATTAGAAAAATAATTCTAAGAACAGAATAATATAATTAAACTTTTTTTCTGGTAGGTTACTGGAAGGTTTCACTGTTTAGGGGCATAATTTATATGAGACTTAAAGGATGAAAAGAATATTAGATAGTCTCATAATTATGGGTAAATATTAAGGCATTATATTTTATAATTTTAAATAAAATTCCATCTACACACATGTTGCCATTGTTTCATTTAAGCTTCAGTGCTTATAGTTACTACAATATTATACTTAACAGTGTCTAGATTAGCAATATAAAGAAGCATAGTGGTACTTCTTTTCAAATTTTTAGTAGATTTATTGGAAGACAAATTCTATTCAACAGACAGACACTAGGATATACAATTAATTTTAGGACAAAGTTCTAGGCATAATACATTTCCATTTGAAACGGTATTTGTTTAATAGTGCTTTTTTTCCCCCCTAAAATTTACTATATATATACTGTAGGTAACAGCAATCTAACTTAGCCAAAAAGCAGCTTTTATTTTCCATACTGTGTGTAAATAATGTAGACCTTTTTTTTCTTTTGGTGATACTGGAATTTAATTTCTCATATCTCTTAGATACAAACAAAGGGAACAATTGGAATAAGAATTTAGGCCTTAGCGTCCATGGTGATTTTTAGTTTTTTATACAGTAATGTGATGCTATTTGTCAACTGGATATAAATATATATATATATATATATATATACACACACACATATATATATATAATTTTAAAGTCAGAAGTGCTTTGTTTCTTTGTTTATAATTAATGTAATTTTGTGCTTCACCCACAGGATGCTGCAGTAAATTAAATATCAGTGAAGCTTCTTCTGTATAAAGAATGCTATGAATAAAACATAAAGAAGCTGTGTAATTTTAAGTTATAGTTGCCTCTAATTTTACCATTTCATTGGTAAAAAGATTTTTTTGGGGGGTCGTAAAATAGGAAAATAAAAATAAATTTGTCAATATGATGAAAGTTTTATTAGGGAGGTATATTATTGAGTTTTTACTGTACCATGAGAGGAGATCCAAAGTTTGTTTTGAATATATACATACTGATGGAGATTCACTTTTTAAATGTTCAGGAAAAGATGGATTGCTCAGATTTCTGACTCAGCTGTTACATGGACTTGAATTTTGAGCTGTGGCTAGACATTCTATTGAGCCACTGGAAATATTTTCTGAAGCCTATTCTAGTTTATTAGAGCTGCTAACATTGAAGAATATACTTTTGTTTTCTCTTCATGGATTGTGAGTATTAAGCCCAGTTTTGTGGATATATGTTCTCAGATTCTATGGATCTGGTAAAGTTTGTTTGACTTTAGTCTTTGTGTTTGTCTTGAATTCGATCATTTTAATTAATTACTTCAATTTTTAGGCTGAACACTTACTGATCTGGGTCAGTGCTTTATAGGTCTTTATAGGTTTTATTGTATTTGAACTCTTGGAACTTTAAGCAGCCTTTACAATTTACCAAATATCTGCAAATAAAATTCTCTAAGATTTAATAGGAGAAAGAATTGCTTATCAAAACTGATTTCTCATGGTAATGCCTGTGTGTAGTTGAGCAAACTGTACAGGCATTAATATCTCATACCCAGCATCCAGCTGTTAGATATCCATGTACCATGATCTACTTAAAGTAGTTAAAATCTAATTGTTGAACTTTGGACAAAACATTAACTGTTAAAGTTGAACCTTATCATCCTTTGACCATGATTCCATTTATCCCCCCACCTCATATTAGTTTTATTTCTTTGTGAGTAGGTGGATCTAGGTGGGGAGATCCACAGTTCTCATATCATTTAAATATTAAAGTATTTAATACTAGTCTTACAGAAATCTTTCAGGCAATAGGAATGATTTTGAAAAGCTAATCAGTGATAGCCAAAGTTGAGATTTTGATCATTACTGAGATTTGATCAATTACTGAGTAATTGTCATGGAATTTGTGGAAATAACGTTTGTATATTCCCACAATATAGATTTTCTATTCAGTTTTATTTGCCTCACATGGTAAAAATTATGAACAATTTAATAATGGCTCTCCTGTTCTGAAAGTTTACGTGATTTTTAGTTAAGATTCTATTAGTGTTGTGACCTATTTTTTTGAGATTTATTTCTATTCTGTATTAAATCTTATTTCAGTACAGGTGATTTAGGCTTAACAATTGACCTATTTATTCGTTGCTACACTAAACCATCCTACCTAATTACTTGTAATTAGGTATCTAAGATCATTTTCTTATGGCCTTGAACTGAAGGTTTTGTCCTAATCATTTAATGTGTTTTAAGCGCTTGCCAGTTTTTAAAAGATCTTACCCATTTTAAATTTGGAGCTTTCAGTTTTCTTTCCCTTTTCTCTAGATTTTTGGTATTTCATTTTATTCAAATAAATGTCTTTTTAGTTGTTCAGTAAAGTCACCTTATATTTATAACCATAAAATAAGATTAGAAGCAATCTATACTATCCTTGCTGTTATTATTTGTATAGAACTTGGGTTATTTTAAGTGTATAGGTGAAAAGATTTTAAAAATAATAAAAACCCAAGCGGAAAGAACATAACCTTTAGATACCCTCTCAGATTTACTTCTTGGAAATTTCATTTTCAGGTTTTTCATCTTTGTTGGTACTCAGAGGTATAATTGCTAAATGCTTTTGGTTTATAGAGAGAAACCATTATCAGGGATGTCTTTTTCAAATACAAACTAAAATGTTCTATCCAATTTTTAGTTACAAAATAATGGTTATGGGGCACCAGTCTGGCTCAGTCGGTGAAGCATGTGACTCTTGATTTTAGGGTTGTGAGTTCAAGCCCCACACTGGGTGTAGAAATTACTTAATAAAATCTTTTTTTTTTTTAATGGAAGTTGTAAGTTACTTAAAAATTCATTTATAATAATTATTTTCATAGTGTAGATCAAGGTGAGCAACCTTTTTCTATCAAAGAGCAAGTGGTAGGTATCTTAGTCTTAGCAGGCCATATGATCTCAGTTCTATTGTTGTAGTGCTAAAAGAGCCATAAGCAATATAGAAAAATAAAGGAACATGACTGTGTTCCAGTAAAACTGTGTCTACAGAAAATATGCAGCCGACTGACTGAAATTGCCCCACAGACCAGATGATCCCTGGCATAGATTGTTAGTAAAATCCAGTCTTCCAAGTTTCCAGTTATATGTAGTAATTTATGATAGATTAACTCCAAATAATATAGGCTGAAGTGATATTTTACAGATGGTGGTGATAATTGTCCTCTATTTTACCACCCTTTATTCCCAAAGGGAATTATCTTTTTTAGTTGTAATAAAGTAAATGAGCTATGTGGAATAGTTCTTCAAAAGATCATAGTAAGTTATTGAAGCATTACATCCAGTGTTTAAGACTGGTGATATAATTGTATATATCAGAATTAAATTACTTTCACAGTTTTTCTTTTCTTTTCTTTCTTTCTTTCTTCCTTTCTTCCTTTCTTCCTTTCTTTCTTTCTTTCTAACTGAGGCTGTGAGCAAGGGAGAGGGGCATAGGGAGAGAATTCCAAGCAGGTTCCGTGCCCAGTGCAAAGCCCGATGCAAGGCTCAGTTCCATGACTCAAATTATGAGCTGAAACCAAGAGTTGGATGCTTAAGCAACTGAAACCACCCAGGCATGCCCCACCTTCTGTTCTTAAAGATGAAGTAACATATTTTTTAAAGATTTACTTATTTTTAACTTGACAAGGGAGATTGGCAAAGAGAGAAGAGAATCTCAACCAGACTCCCCACTGAGTACAGAACCACAGGGCTCAATCCTGAGATATGACCTGAGCTGAAATCAAGAGCTAGATGCCTAACCATCTGAGCCACCCAGGTGCTCCTTACAGTAATATTTTTAGTGGTGGTAATTGCCTCTCTACACACTATACATTAATCATGAGCATACATTAAATTGTGATGTTACTGAAATGGTTAATATTTTTAACCAAAAATATGCCAAAATCATGTCCATAGTGGATCTGGAAGTATGTGACCACTATTTAATGGATGATCTCTTCAAAATGTAAGTTTCTGCTTCTGAATCTTCACACTATTTTTAATCTACTTAAATGCCATATGAGGTGTAAAAGATTCAGACAAATTCAAGCAAGTTCCTTCAACTAAGAATAATGTTAAAAGTTTTCTGAATGTGCTGGCTTTTGAGTATTCTTCTGTTTATAGCCATGGTTTCCAAGTCTCAGAATCACTAGTGGAAACTATTTAAGCTATCCGGAAGTCATCCAACTATACAAATCTCTGAGGTGCAAGAATAAGAGATTTATTCCCAGTTACATGCTTACATGTATTCCATCTGGGGAAGATTAAATGGAATTTCTGGAAGAAAAAGTTTGTATGAGAACGGTTCATTACATAGAAAAAGCCTTGGCATTCAAATTTAAACTTAACTTTGTGTCAATATGTAGACTTAATAATTAGCAATTTTATGGCTGTAAGTTGTCATAAACTAGTCAAAACTGAGTATTTTAATGGCAAAGATCTGGGCATATTATTAAGGAAGATTTTACTGTTATTACTTAGAAAATTCAACTGTTTAGTCTTCTCCCTCCTTAACTTGTGAATTAAAAGGTTCTGTCCAGGGTGCCTGGGTGGCTCAGTTGGTTATGCTACTGCCTTCAGCTCGGTCATGATCCCAGGGTCCTGGGATGGAGCCCTGCATCAGGCTCCCTGCTCTTTGGGGAGCCTACTTCTCTCTCTCCCCCTGCCTGCGACCCCCCCTACTTGTGCTCTCTCTCTCAAATAAGTAAAGCTTTAAGAAAAAAAAAAGGTTCTATCAAAGAGGAAACTGATAATCAAAGGAATTGGAGGATATGGAGTGATTTGCATTGCAGAATGTGTGTGTATGTGTGAAGATTTCTTAAGGGAACACAAGCAGGGGGAATGGGAGAGGGAAAAGCAGTACCACTTTTAATTTGTCTTACAAAAAAACACTAGGGTTTCAGTTTTTCACATGAGAGGATATAGCTCACTTCAGGTCAACAACATACCATCCATTAAGCAGGATAATTTTTTTTTCTTTTTTAAGATTTTATTTATTTATTTGACAGAGAGAGATCACAAGTAGGCAGAGAGAGAGGAGGAAGCAGGCTCCCTGCTGAGCAGAGAGCCTGATTCGGGGCTTGATCCCAGGACCCTGGGATCATGACCTGAGCCAAAGGCAGAGGCTTTAACCCATTGAGCCACCCAGGTGCCCCACGCAGGATAATTTTCAAAAGCCATACTTCAGAGGTATGTGATGTGGAAGGAGGGTGTACACGACTCAGTCCCATAAAGGGGAGAACTATTCAGAGGTTAGTGGAAGATCACAAACTCTTTTACTCTCTAGTTTACTTTGTAGAAGCTGGGCTTGGTCTGGGCATCTGAATTTGGCCCAGGTGAAGGGCCATGTTAGGGAGAGAAACCAGCTATGCTTTTACTGATTGCATAGAACGGGAGTGACAAAATTGGAAGGTTTGAAAGCCTTAATTAAAAGAATAGCCAGTTTTTCTACCAAGGTTTCTGTTAAATGTTGGAATTTGGGCTAAAAAGCTAAACTGAAAAATTCTGAAAGGTAAAACTATATCCCTTGCAATCTTTCAAGGCTGAGGAAACAAAAGTCCATCCAGCTTCTCAACCAAAATCTTCTCTAGGCTTATACTCTAGGCATAGGGATGAGTTTGGGCTAAATCTAACAAAGCAAAGGGGAACTCTTTCAAGATGAATAAATGGTCTTGGAGTCTCTACAGTTCTTTTATACACAATATCCAGCATACAGTTTAAAGATTACTAGGTATGTGAAGCAACAAAATTATATGACAAGAGGGGGAAGAAATGTATTATTGTATCCAAATTAGATTGTGTAGAACTATGACTTTTTAAATAATTGTGACTTAAAGTGAAAGAAAATGGGGCTGACATGAAATAATTTTTGTTTGAAAGAGCCTCTAGAACTCAAAAGTCAAGAACTTCCTGGATCAGGGACCTCTGGGTGGCTTAGTCCATTGAGTATCTGACTTGATCTTGGCTTGGGTCTTGATCTTAGGGCTGTGGGTTCAGGCCCCACATAGGGTTCCACACTGGGTATGGAGACTACTTAAATATAGGGGGGGGGGGGGCAAAGAACTCCCTAGATGAGATAACAGATAGTGTGCACCAGGAAAAAAAAAAGCCAGAAGATAGGATTTTCACTGCACATTATCAATCAGGATTGTTCAAAATGTTTGACATAATTTGGAGTTGTAGGGGTAGGGGAGAGTAATTAGAGCAGAAGCAATGCTTGAGGTTATGGCTAGAAAGCAGTTTAGCAAAAATGATGAAAACCCACAGATTAAAGTTCAGCCAATATCAGTCAAGCAGAACTAAATGTTTGAAACTATGCGTAGGTACCCATGGCAAAGTGGTGAAAATCCAACATGGGCCTTATTTTTAAAGCTGCTAGAGAAAAGACACATTACCTTCAATGGATCATCAATAAGACTGACAGTTGATATCTCAATAGAAATGATCAAGGACAGAAGACAATGGAATGACGTCTTTAAAATGCTGGCAGTATGAGGAGGAGGGGGAGCAGTATCTGCCAAAGAAAAATGTACTTGTGGAAAGGCAAGGCACATCATCACCAGTAGGCCTTCAATAAAAGCCAAGGAAAGTAGAAGTAGTTCTCAGGGAGTTTACTCTTGTCATTGAGATTTCCAACTATAGCTCCTGAAAGACTGATCACAAATCAAGCTCCCTCTAAAACCTACAAGGTTTGTAGGAAAACAAGTAGAACCTGAGAGCTCAGTCCCAAGATTAATCCAGCTCTTCTAGCAACTCTGATTGGAACTTAAAGACAGCCCAACCTCTTTAAGACCTCTGTGGAAAATAAAGTTGAGGATATAGGCCAAGATGAAATAAAGTAGGAGAGACCTTGCCCACCAATGAGTATTTAGGTTCCTTTGAGGAATTCATATAAAAGAATTACATGTGTACAGAATGTGAGCAGGTCTCCATTCAGAAGCCATTTGAACATCAGACCATTCATACTGAAAAGAAACATGGTACCTGGGAAAGTGAAGTCACACAATGGTTGAATATTTGCAACCATTCAGAACAAAAATCTTATACATGCATTTAAAATGTGGAGACATTTACCAAAAGATGACATATCTTTGAACACTGTAATGCTCACACTGGAGAGAAACCCATGAATTACTGAAATTTGGAAAGGTATTTACCTGTTAAGTCTTGGTTACACTTAAGAAAATTCGCACTGGCAAGAAGCCATTTGAATGTAATGACCGGAAGAGCCTTCACTCAGAAGTCAACTCTGTATACATCAGAATTTCATACTGGAGAGAAACTATTACTGAGTTTGGCAAGTCCATCAACCTCAAGTTAAACTGGCTTACTAAGTGATAGCCAACTCCCAAGATGGCCCCTGAGACCCTGGTGTCTGGTGTTCACATATTTGATGATCCCTACATTCTACCAAGATTGGTCTTCTGTGACCAGCAGCACAGCAGAAGTGATACGTCCAAGACTAAATCACAAAGGACCATGGTTCCCCTCTTGGGCATCCCCTTTATATGATGAATGAACTTGGAAGCTGATTCTTCTGCCCCCAGCTGACACTTTGAGTGAAACCTCAAAAGATAACCAGAACTAGATCTGTGAAACTAAGCTTCCCCCAGATTCTTGACCCTCAGGAGTTTAAGTGTTTTAAGCTGCCGCATTTGGGGGGTAATTTACACAGCAAAAGATAACAC
This sequence comes from Taxidea taxus jeffersonii, assembly GCA_003697995.1. Taxonomy (NCBI): domain Eukaryota; kingdom Metazoa; phylum Chordata; class Mammalia; order Carnivora; family Mustelidae; genus Taxidea; species Taxidea taxus. The sequence continues at coordinate 54,455 of ML107698.1, read as the reverse complement.
AGCTGCACATAGAAGTTCATAGTGTGGAATGCATGGTGTGTTTTCTTCATTTCCAAGTTATGATGCCAAGTGTATCAGAAAATTCACAGAGTGAAACCATATATATGTAGTGAGCAATTTCAGTATCGGAAAATGAGTGGGAAAACTATGTTTTTACAAAATAAGAGCACCTTCATGGAGAAATCTTATTTTAAATACATGTCAGAGAATGCACTGACTATATAGTAACTTCTCTAGAAAATACCACAGCAGAATCAGCAGACTGACAAAGGAGAAAAGGTGTGTGTGTATGTGTGTGGGGGTGGGGGGGTGGTGTAAGGCCTTCCCCAACAGATTGATATGACCATAGTACCTGAGTCACTATTGGTGCATTTACTGGGGTAGAGGCCTTGGCATGAGTTTGCAGTATATATCAGAATTCATAAATGAAAGAAAATCTACAAAGTGAGAAAGCTTCTCACAGAATAAGATGAAATTGCACATTATAGATTCTATGCAGCTCAGAAGTTATATGGATATATTTGTGAGAAAAATTCTGAGGAGAACATTTAAGGATGTGTTGAGCAAAGGGCATCTTACTGCACTTAATAATTCATAGAAAAAACTTGCTAGTTTGAAATATTAGCATGTGGACTGGCAAACTTTATGAAGGGTCAGATGGTAAATATATTTTTTAATTGAAATATAGTTAACAAACAGTGTTATATTAGGAGATGGTAAATTTTTTATGCTTTGCAGCCCAGGAGGCCAAAAGCAAGGATATTCTAAAGACAATTAGGAAAAAACAAATGTCCATAAATGAAAATTTAAAATGTCATTATGTTACAAATTAATCATTTTCAATTAAAGGTTATGTGGAAATTCCACAATCACATAGTTAAATAAATTTCCTTTGCAAGTCCATCAAAGTCCAAAAATTTCTAGACTATTAATGTGAGCTTGGAAAATACATCTAATACAGATTTGGAATTGAAATTTTTTATTTTAATTTCTGATAGTATAGAAAATGTGTAAAGCATCTTGAGATTTGCTTGTGATTCAGACAATATTAGTTTCATGAAGTGAGCACTGTAGTGTAGATTTTGCAAGTTACCTACTTTGCCTTGTAATTTTAGGTTGAATTCATTGAGAAACTTCAAGTCAGCAATAATAAGGCAATTTTGAAAACAATTCAGTGTTCAGCAGTGGTGTTGGGGTAGGTCCTCTCATCCAGAAAAATTTCAAATCCTGGCCCTGACTCAAAAAATTACAATCAAGCGTTATCAGTGCAAAGAAATTGAATTGCCATGTGGAAGGGCAAATCAGGGCATGTGGCTTCTTCTGACAAATTCATGATACTTAAAATGGATACAAATATTGATGAAGTCAAGCACTGATACTGCGAGTTTAATAACATGATAGGTTCAAATGTTTTCTGTAAAGGACCTTCTTTAAATAATATAATGGATAACCACAAATTTGAAGCCTTAATGTGGCAAAAGCTTGATAAATTTGTCTAATAAATCTTTCTAGTTTACACCTATATTTTACCACCATCAATTGTAAGAACAGATTCTATTTAAAGTTGTATTGAACATTTTCTCAGCTTGCTTTGGTTGTTCCACAAAATATCCTTAGAGATTGCTTAATCTTCAAACTCAGCATTGACTGAGTAGATAGTAACTAAGCAGTACAGGTAAGATCTGTGACTCAAGGAAAACCAGTTGGAATTATTTGCATTGTTTTTATTTTTTTATTTTTAAGAATTTATTTATTTGACAGAGATCACAAGTAGGCAGAGAGGCAGGCAGAGAGAGGGGGGGAAGCAGGCTCCCCACTGAGCAGAGAGCCCAAATCGGGGCTCAATCCCAGGACCCTGAGATCATGACCTGAGCTGAAGGCAGAGGCTTTAAACCACTGAGCCACCCAGGCGCCCCATTATTTGCATTGTTTTTAAATAGATGTTACCTAGTGTTCTAAACTAAGCAATTGTTCTTGCCAAAAAGCTAGTAGTCTTCAACAAGTTTCCTCTGCACACATTTCTTTGGCTACTGTAAAGGTGATTTCATTAACTCACTGAATGTTATTTCTACAGTCTCTTCAAGGAAATCGAAGAGGAGCATTGTGCCATCTAATTCTATAATGGAAGTGTTACCCTGATACTAAAACTATATAAAAGAATATTAGAAGAAAACACAGACCAATATATCTCCTGAATATAGATTTTTTAAAAATCCTAAGGGGCACTTGGGTGGCTCAGTGGGCTAAAGCCTCTGCCTTCGGCTCGGGTCATGTTCCCAGGGTCTTGGGATCGAGCCCCACATCGGGCTCTCTGCTAGGTAGGGAGCCTGCTTCCCCATCTCTCTCTCTCTCTTTCTCTCTCTCTCTCTGCCTGCCTGTGATCTCTCAAATAAATTAAAAAAAAAATTCTTATTAAAATTTAGCAAGTTGAAACTAACAATATACAAAAAGGATAATATGCTATGACCAAAAATGCAGGATTGGTTTAACTTTTGAAAATGAATGATAAAATGGCATCAGTGAAATTGGCACAGTAGATAACTCCAAGGGCCATCCCTCCAAAAAAGAAAGAAAGTTAAATCAATCGTTTTATGTGAACGTAACACATGAAATTTGAAAGGAAAGGAGCAAAATTTAGTTATAAAAGTTTCTTTACTGCAGTTCCCACCCTTCTTATGCTATATTTGCCTTAAAGTCAGAATCCTATATAGTTAAAATATAAGTGGCATAAAACAAGTAGGGATTTCCATTTATAGTAATACTAGGTAGTATCATTTGGACCAATCCTCCAGCTTAGGACACCTAGGGAAAAAAATGGACAAATTTGTTTCAAAACATCAATATGAAGGCCATTAAAAAAACTAACAAGATCAGGGTTCCTGGCTGGCTCAGTCAGTAGAGTGTACAACTCCAGTATGAGTTCAAGCCCCACATTAGTTGTAGAGGTTACTTTAAAAAAGAAAGAAAAAAATAAGCCAACAGGATAATGAAGGATTATAGTCAGCATTAGGGGTGAAAAAAGGGGCAACATAGGTAAACCTGCTTTTGGCGTCCAATTATTTAGGTAACAGAATCTGAATAATGCTTCTCATGGCCTTCTGTAGTTATAAGTGGGCAGGAATTAGATTTCAAGGCCTCAGTGTTTCTACAATTTTGCAAATTTGATGTCCTACACAAAATAACAAGATGTGTACAGACAGCATGAATTAAAACTAATGAACAACACTCTATATGCTAAGCCCAAGGAAATAAATGTCAAGATGGAGAATTTCAGCAGATGACTACAAAAAGAGAGAAAAGTACCAAGTATAAGTTAAACAACCAAGAAATCTATTAACTGATTTTAAGGACTCATGATTAGCTTATAGTAGATTAGACACAGCTGAAAATATAATTCATGAATTAGAAGTGGTTAATAGAAAATAGAATGAAAGATTGAGAATAGAAAACATATAGTGAGAGGAAAGTCTTGTCATAAATTTAATTGAACTTTCCAGAAAGAGCAGAGAGAGAAAGAAGCAGTATATAAGTAGATAATAGCTGAGATCTTTCCACAGCTATCAAATCACAACTGATTCAAGAGCTGTGAATCAACGGAAATCAGGAAAATACCTATCGAAGCAGATCAAAATAAAACTAAAATTAGACTGAAAATTAGACAAAAGCAATGAGAAAAAGGATAGAAAGAGTACCACTTAGACTACAGACTGCTTTCTTGATTTTATTAGAAGCCAAACAATGTGAAATATCTCCCTAAAATTCAAAAGCAAAAAAAAAAAAAAATATATATATATATATATAGCCTTTAAGAATAAAAGTAAAAGACATTTTAGATGAAGTAGAAAATGCTCCTAAAATACTCTTAAAATGACTATTTCTCAGGCAGAATGAAACTAACCCCAGATGGAATGTTAATATGTAGAAAAGAAGAAAGAGCAACAACAGTGGTGAATACGCCGGTGAATCTAATGTTAATGATAAGTAAAAAGTGTAACATTGAAGCCAGTAGAAAGGGGGGAAATGGAATAATAAATCCTTAAAAAGAGAAAAGGAAACAGAAAAATAGGACAAAAATATATTATGGTACATTTACACCCAAAGATATTAAGTACATTGAGTTTGAAAATTTAATGTTCTAAATAAGTGATATGGGAAGTCAGACTGGATTCAGAAAATGACAAAATAAAAAAAAAGAAAATGACAAAATCACATTTACCAGGGCCTCACCAAAAATCATAAGGATATAGGAAGATTAAAAGGAAAAAGATGGTATTATAAACAAATGCCAATATATTTGAAACTTTGAGTGAAATAGAAAAATTCTCTCAAAGCACAACATATTAAAACTTACAAGAGAAGGAATTACTACTAGTTTGGTATCTACTGGAATGAATTTATAACTTCAAAGTTTATATGCATTCATAGGCCCATATACCTTTGCTGGTGAATTTTACTAAAGGAAGAAATAGCACACATGTTTTATAATGTCTTTAGTAGAATTTAAAAAGAGGAAACACTGGAATTGATTTTATGAGGCTAACATCTTTATAAGTAAATTCAATGATGACATAATTATAGGGCACTATCATATATGTAAGTGAAAAATCTTATTTAGCAAGATGTTAAAAGGAAAATAGAGTTGACTTAACTTTCAAAAATCAGTCACTATAATGTGCATTTATAGAATAAGAGAAAAAGTATATGACTTAATAGATAAGTATAAAGCACTTTATGAAAAAGATATATCATGCAAATACTAAGAGCTGATATTGCCATACTATTGTCAGACAGTAAAATGTAAGAAGGTAAAAAGTATAGAGATAGAGAACACTTAATAATGGTAAGGTTTAATTCAGCAGGAAGAGATAGTAATTCTAAATTTATAAGCACCGAGTAGCATACCATTAAAATAAAGCCAAAACAAATGTTAGAAATACAAAGAGAGCTAGATCTCCACTATCCAACTAGGAGAGTAACACATGGGACAAGCAAATTAAAAAATAACAGTAAAGGTATCAAAGATTCAACATGATAAGAAAACATGATGTAGAGGACCCATGTTAGACACTGCACCCAATAACTGTAGATAATTACATGAAACTACTACAAAATTGAACACATGCTGAACCACAAAGGAAATCTCAAATTTCAAAGGATTAAAATCATATAGGTTTTATTCTCTGGTTATATTAAAATTAAGATAAAAGTTAACAGCAAGATAAAATCCCCGAATGTTTGGAAATTAAGCATATACTTGTAAAATAATAGCTTATGGCTGAAAAAGTATAAAAAATGGAAATATTTTGAACTAAAAGGTAATGAAAACATCAAATCTTGTGATGTGTTGAATTGTGGAGATCTATGGCTTTGCACACATATAAGCAGAATTCATAGCCTTGAATTCATATATTAGGAAACCTAAATTATCAGCAGGGAGAAAAAACTAAAAACTAATGAAGTAGAAAACAAATGTACAGAGTAAATCTTTAAGAAGATACAAGTTATGAGAAGGTATGAGAAGAAATAATCAGTTGCCTATATTTTTAGAAAGGCCCCTATGACAGAATGTGGAGTTTATGGAATGCCCCAACAGGAGAATTACAACATAGACTAGGGGTTTGGGAGCAATCCACACCTTCCCCTATACAGAATTATATACCATTCAAGAAGTTCTTTGCATGCTCTACACCCTGGAAAAAGAGCATGACTATGGCTATCAAGTAACCGTGTGGCCGGAACTATCAAAGATAAGGTAGGTTCTGTTAGATCTGTCAGGTCATAAAGTCAGGAAGGACCCAGCAGCAATCTGTCATAAGATGGAAGTGGTACCTCTGTGAGTGGGCATTAGTGCCAGAGGACCCAATTAAGTTGCACAAACAAGTAGTCCTGATCCTTATTAACTCCTGTTGCCCTAGTGCTTCTTTCTCAGTTAAAAATCAGGTCCATATGGCAGCCAGCTTTCAAGAATTGCCTCTAGGATTGCGGTCAGTTGATCTTTCTCAGCTGCTGTACTCCCAGAATTCACTACAACATTTCAACCCAAGACATACTATTCTTGGGCATCTATAGCCAATGATCAAGTAGTGGGTGGGCATGAGCAGATATTAGGAGCCAGACCTTTCTGTATTCACCAAGAAAGACCCTGTGGCCTTACATTTTACAAGAATCAGGAATGTTTTGTGTGGTTTAATTTTTTTAAGATTTTATTTAGTGAGATTTGAGTACAGAGTGGGAGGGAGAAGGAGAAATAATATGAAGCTGACTCTTGCTAAGGGTTCAAATCCCAAGACTGACTGCGAGATCATGACCTGAGCTGAAATCAGGAGTCAGAGGCCTAATAGACTGAGCCACCCAGGAGCCCCTTGACTGTCAGGAATGTTTTTACGAGAGGGACACCAGTATCACAAAGAGTTTATTGGTCGTTTTTCTCATCCACAGACTGGAAATGATAGTAGGAGAGGTGGTCACAGAATTGAGGTCATTCATAGCAATAGGAATAATGGCATTTCAAAGTAGGTAGCACACTCAACTGCCAGAAGCCACAGAGCTATACTTACCATATTGATCTCTAAGGGTGGAGAGATAGCCATGAAGGCTTAATCAGGAAATTGTGGAGATTGGTAATAGAACATGGCAACCCTCCCTGCAAAAGAGATGAACATTCAGTGATGGTGCTACTTAGTATCTAAGATATTCTTAACAAGTGTGGAGAAGTGAGAGGCCAATGGCAACCTCTCCAATAAAAGTTAAAAATCCTTTGTTCAGTTGCTTGAACTGAGCCAGTGTTCAGACCCAGAATCAACTGACTAAAAGGTAAACAGATCTCTAGGAAGAAAGACCCTACAATATCTCAAAAAGTATTTATTAGATCTCCCTTGTAATTTCCCAAAACGGCCTAGGCTATTCAGATAGGTAATTGATTGTACACTGGAGAAAATGGAGGATCTTACGTTTTGAGGAATATTAGACACAAGGTCTGAGTTGATGTTTGATGCCTAAAACCCCCCTTTTTAGTATGGGGGCCTATAGGGGCCAAGTAAGAGGAACCCTGTCCAAAGTCCAGCTTATAGTGGGTCCACTGTTTCAACAGACCCTTACAGTGGTTATTTGACTGACTCTTTAAGTGTGTATTTGGAATTGACGTACTTGGTGGTTAGACTAACCCTCATGTGGTCCTTGACCTGTGGAGCAAGCGTTACTGTAGTGAGAAAGCCAAGATATGATCCTATCTTCAAACTTCAGCCAAGATAGTAAAGAAAATACATTATCTCGTCCCAAAAATGGGAGTGGCAGGGATTAGTACCACCCTTAAAAATTCAAAGTGTGGTAGTCTCTATCAAATCTCTAGTTTGCTAGTCTGGCTCCTAAAGAAACGAAGTGGATCCTGAAGAATGATTATAGACTTAGTAAGCTCAACCAAATAGTAGTCCTAATAACAGCTGTTATGTTAGATGTGATATAATTGTAGAGCATGTTAGTAATACTTGTAATACACATTATATGGACATTGATTTGGCAAGAATGAGAATATACCCAGTTAGGAAAGAGATTCAGAAACATTTTCATCCATGTACAGCTGATAATATTCATTTACAGTTTTACCTTAAAACGATGTCAATTAACATCTGTTATAAAGCATTTTGAAGAGATTTGAGTGTCTGGACATCCTATGGAATATCACTTTGATCCATTCTATTGATGTTTTACTGATCGGGCAGGTTGACTGAAAGATAGCTAGTATGCTGCAGTCCCTGATAAGATAATATACTCTAGAGGAAAGAGATAAACCCAATAAGGATCAGGGAACTCTCACTTCAGCAGAGTTTTTAGGAGTCCAGTGGTCAGGCTGGATATTCCCTGCAAAATAAGAGAAATTTACTGCATCTTGTATCCCATGCTACAAATAAGGAAGCACAGCACCTGGTAGGCCTCAGGCTCTGAAGGCAACACTTTCTACACCAGATTTTCTCAATTTTGGCACTACTGGACCAAATAATTATTTGGGAGTTGTCTTGGGCATTGCAGGATGTTTAGCAGTATTCCTGGCTTCTACCTAAATTGATGCCAATAGAACTCCTCCTACTCTAGTCATGAAAATAAAAAATGGCTTTATACTGCCAAATGTCCCCTGGGGAGCAAAATCATTCCTGGTCTAGAACCATTGTTATATACCTAGAAATTCTGCTCTGACCCACATACAAATGACAGGGAAAACTGCCAGATTTCAGAGTGGTCCAAATAGCAAAGAGTTCCATAGAAGGCACAGGCTTTGGTATATGCAAATTTTCTACTAGGGCCTTACTATCCAGCAGACCCTATCAATAGTGGGAAAGATATAATAATGTAGAGTTTATAAAAAAAAAAAAAATTCTTAAAGGGATGATTAGAATTCAGGCCCCTGGAGTTCTGGAGCAAAGCCATGCTATCTAGAACATAAATTACTATGTCTTTCGAAAAATAGCTCCTGGCATGCTCCTGGGCTCTGGTTGGGAAAGGGATAATCAACCATGGACACCAAGTGACCATGCATCTGGAATTGCCCACAATGAGTGGGTTCTGTCAGATTCTTAATTCATAAAGATGAGCAGGTCCAGTAGCTATCTACTGAAAGAGAAAAATACTACATTTGGGATCATACCTGAGCAACTAGAAAGTACAAGTAAGCTTTTAAGGAAGTAGTTCAGATCCTTCTATTACCCACCACAGCTCACAGCTATATTCCTATAGCTGAATAGGGATCTCCTATGATCAGCTGAAAGAGAAGAAAGAGAAAAAAAAACAAGCTTGGTTTATAAATGGGATATTGCAGTAAGAGGGTACAAATTGTTAATAGATGCAGCTACATTATAACCACTGTTGGGAATGGTACTGAAAGACAGTAGTATAAGAAAATGTTCCAAATGGGTGGAAGTAAGAGTGATGTTTCTGGTCATTCACTTTTTGTAGAAGTAATCTGAAATGAGAAAATCTATGGACATACAGGTAGTGGTGAATAGCCTGGGAAACCAGTTAAGGGCCCTGAAAGAGGAAGGACTAGAACAGGAAGGACTAGAACATCAGAGATACAGAGGTCCAGGGTCAAGGCATATAGTTGGGATTATAGGAGTGGGTATGAAGTATGAATAATAACACCCACCAGAAAGCATTAACTATGGAAGAGGACTGGACAACCAAAGATATGTCATCATTTACCCCAGTGGTACAGTAAGCTCACTCTGCTCATGAACTCACTGTACCACAGGGGTAACTGATGACAAAGGCTGGCTAATGTCAAACTGGTCAAGTTATTTAATCTATTTGGTTGTTCAGTTCTCTTCCATGGTTAATGCTTTCTGATGGGCCTTATTATGTAATACAAAAAAATACAAATGAAGACTTGATAAAATAAATGTAAGATGATTAATTTGGTAATGGAACTTTGCTGGGACTTTTAGTAGTCTGGGCTTAGGAATTCTCTAGGTTGAGACCATTACAAAGAATGTGCCCCCCTTTATTCCCAATAGCCCACTAGCCCCACTGCATCAATCTGGGACCTACTATCAGCTTTTTAGATACCTGGAGCTTCTTCTTATCCCACATCCCTTTCTTCCTCCAGCATATATCTTTGATATGCAATGTCCACCAAATATGCCACCAACAAATGGTTTTGCAGACATGTATATGTGATAAGAAAAATAATGGCTTATTATTTATAATTTCTGAAGAGAGTGATTCATGATGACGGGAGCAGTGTATTTGCTTTTTCATTGAGGATGACATCAAGTGATAGGTTTGAGGAGACAAAATTGGAAGAACTAAAATGCTTTGTCTCAGAAAAGGAGAGTGGTGAAGAGAGGCCCTGGAGTGGTAAAGGCTCCCTCAGTGGAGACCAGGGGAGAGAAGACCAAGTGGCCGGTGGTCTCCTTAGAGCTTTCAGAGAAAAACCCGGAAGCCTGCTGGGATCTTTTATCACACCAGTAATATGCGTACTGTGAGGTAAACCTCCTTGCTTATCTCCCTCACTGAGACCAGTAAAAATCTCTGTTTGCTCACTGTTGCTTATAGAGAGGCTGAGTTTGTTTGTGTTTGTTTTATTTTGTTTGAGGGTATAGGATGGAGACAACAAATACTCAGTCCTTTGAAAATAGAGGCTGCCACAGAGACATTCCCCAGCACTGCAGCTGGGATCCCTCCTTCCCTTTCCTGTTTCCACCAAGTTCTCCTTCTCCTACTGCAAGACTGTCACAGCCCAGATACGGGGGGTGGGGGTACCTGAAGGAGGAAAGAGCTGGGGAGGCATCTAGGGCCAGGCCTTGAAGGGATTCCACTGTAAGCAGGATCGTCCAGCTCCCCTCAGCTCTGCTTGGACAGGCCTCCCACCCTCCCTCTTCTCCATTTTTTTTTGGTCTTCCCCCTCCACCAAGCCCCTTCTCTCACTACATGATCACTGCTTAGGCAGAGGTGGAGTGTTGGAGAGCAAAGGTCCATCTTCACAACCTGGAAGTGGAGAGGAGGAGGGAATAGGTAAGTAAAGAAGAAAACATTGAGTATTTTGTTAGGTGTTTTTACATTTACTCCTTTATAGTTGAAAGTTATTTATATATTTTTATAAATATATATTTATAAATATATATACATATATATGTATATATGTGTATATATATACATATATATAATTAAATATTTATATATTTAGATGAGGGAATAGAGAGGCCAAGAGGGATTTGGTGACATGCTCAATGTCATAGAGCCAGAGACTGGGCAGTTTATTTTTACCATAAATTTTGTGCTATTTCCTCCACCCACAACTATTCTGCTGTAGGGACAAAGGTGGGACACTAAGGAAGATACTAGATCTTCATACTACAGAACAAAAAGAAGCCTTAAAGATCCTCTACATTTCTCCCCTGAGGCAGTTAAATCCAAGGATATGACTACTTTACTCAGAGTCATCAGGTTTGTGGCAACCAAGTTAGGTCTTTTTACTCCACATTAGTATCTTACTTCATAAAATGAAAAGGATTGCATTGTTACACACAATTATTGGGGTGTTTAGTACTATGACTATAGTACGTTACCGGTTAAAGAAGATTTTCTAGGCTGGTTTGATAAGTCTTTCTCTTACATAATGGATTCTGAGTCCTCAAAAACTGACCTACAAAATGAACTTGAACACTAAGAACTGCTTGTTGTGTGGGTAGGTATGTGTGTGAGGCATACCATGAAGTCTCAGATTTTAGAATCAGGAGAGAATCTTACCTTCTGCTCCTGCCCCATACCTTTCTACCAGTTCACATGGGACAGCAGCTTTCATTCTCATTTTGACCAAGACCCAGAGTAAGAAATACTTTTGACATCATGACCCACTCTGTGTGGGTACACCCACACATCCACACTCACACATTTAACACAGATGTGAAAGTGTCCTAAATATCCGTTACTGTATATAATGCTAACATTTTCTATATATTTTTTCAGTATTGATCATAACCAACTAATCATCACTGCAGTCCTCCAAAGCAGGTGATTTCACAACACAGTGATAGTTTAGGTCCAAAAATTTGTGCTGAGAAATACCATCCAAGAAATTCTAGGGTCTAAATATAGCTTGATATCAATATATAGTCAAAGATTAATTTGTCAAATATGAATGTTAGAAGTCAATTGTTTGCGTGGAAAATATATTTCCCACTGGTGGAATGAATCTTTAAAGGTATAAAGGAAGCCAGTTCACAAAATTTTATTTTCATATATTTATATATATGAGCAAGACACTAGTGGAGCAGCATGTCAGGGTGGGCAGCCAACCACTTCACTGATGACTTTATGTCTTCTGTTGTCTTCTTCCATAGCCATTTCAAAGAAGGACATTCTTAATATTCATAATACTAACCCAGAATTTTAACATGCTGATCAGCCCCCCTGGAAAATATGATAAGCCAAAAATGCAAAATTTCTCAAAACTGAACATTTTGGTCCAAACAAAAAGATTAAGATGTTTAGAACTTCCTAAGCCACATCCTAGGAGAAACATTTCCAATGTATATGATTATATCCACTTAGAAATTATGTTTTGGGGGATGCCTGGGTGGCTCAGTTGGTTAAGCAGCTGCCTTCGGCTCAGGTCATGATCCCAGCGTCCTGGAATAGAGTCCCACATCAGGCTCCTTGCTTGGCAGGGAGCCTGCTTCTCCCTCTGCCTCTGCCTGCCACTCTGTCTGCCCGTGCTCCCTCTCTAACAAATAAATAAATAAAAATCTTTAAAAAAAGTAAATTATGTTTTGGAGCACCTGGGTGGCTCTGTTGGTTAAGTGTCTGCCTTCAGCTCAAGTCATGATCTCCCCGTCCTGGGATTAAGCCCTGAATTGGGCTCCCTGATCAGTGGGGAGTCTGCTTCTCCCTCTCCCTCTGATCCCTCCCTCAAGCTTGCAACGTACCCACTCTCTCCCCTTCTCTCTCTCTCAAATAAACAAGTAAAATCAACACTAAGGAGGGGTCAGGGATTAAAACTCTATTATAGAGTATCTGCAGACTCTACAATAAACACTCTGTATAAAAACACTATACTGGGCTGAGTACATCTATAAAAAATCCCCTATTTATTTTCAAGATGAGGAAAGTGAGATGCAGATATATTACATGTAATTTTCTTTTTTTTTTTTTTAAGATTATTTATTTATTTATTAGAGAGAGAGCGAGCACAGGCAGACAGAGGCAGAGGGAGAAGCAGGCTCCCTGCCGAGCAAGGAGCCCGATGTGGGACTCAATCCCAGGACCCTGGGATCATGACCTGAGCCAAGGCAGCTGCTTAACCAACTGAGCCACCCAGGCGTCCCTACATGTAATTTTCTTAAGATCATGCTAACTCTATGGTGGATTTAAACCCTGGTTGTTCTAACTTCAGAGCCCATGGTTTTGCAATCTCATCTGTTCTCAGTCATTTGATTTGTTAATTTGGCAAAGATGATGGAAACTCTGTCAAGTGAAGAAGTCCATAATGTTAAGAGTTCTTACTGCACCAGGGAGCCTGCAAAGCTAATATCACTCCAGCTTTGATCAAGTTGGGAAAAACTCCAACTCCAAAGGTAGTGCTGTATCAATGGACACTTGAATTTCTGATGCACAAAATAATGAACAAAAATGAGCAGTAGTCAAAAATGACATTTTTTAAAAATAAAAAAAATTATTATTTATTTATTTGACAGAGAGAGATCACAAGTAGGCAGAGAGAGAGCGGGAAGCAGGATCCCTGCTGAGCAGAGAACCCAATGCAGAGGCCGATGCACGGCTTGATCCCAGGACCCTGAGATCATGACCTGAGCCAAAGACAGAGGCGTAACCCACTGAGCCACCCAGGTGCCCCTAGGAACATTCTTTTAATAGGAACTAATATAATTCTACACGTCATATTACCTCCCACGGTTGCTAGGGTGCTGATATTTAGCCCTTTCGCACCCCACTCGCCCCCTATTTAAATAATATTTAGTTTGTCCTTCACCATACCATCACAGGTTTAGCATGAAATTTGAGAATTCAGACAATCCTCCCTTTTCTGGTCAGAAGGTATCCAAATAATTTTGGAATGATCATCTAAATCACCCCTGATTGGTATGAGCCTTTATGTTCTTAGTCAATTTCTAATTCTTACCATCCTGTAATCATATATGAGTGATATTTTCCCAAATTTTTCTTTTTGTCTAAACTTTCAAACCTATAGACATAGTTATTCATATTTCTTAATTGTTTTATTTTTATTTCCTGTTTTATCTGTAGTGTCCCCCACTCTCCATTCCAAATATGGCTTGTTTATGCCTCTTCTCTTTATGTCTTGATTGGTCTTGTCTAAAGTTTAACAATTTTATCAGTATTTTCAAAGAAATTAACTTTTTGCTTTATTGATTCTTTTATGATGTCATTGTCTTCTATTTCATTTTCTACTTTTAATCTCTATTATTTCCTTCTTTCTTTATTTTTTTTTAAAGATTTTGTTTATTTATTTGACAGACAGAGATCACAAGTAGGCAGACAGGCAGGAAGAGAGAGAGGAGGAAGAAGGCTCCCTGCTGAGCAGAGAGCCCGATGCAGATGCAGGGCTCCATCCCAGGACCCCGAGATCTCGACTGAGCGGAAGGCAGAAGCTTTAATCCACTGAGCCACCCAGGCACACCTCCTCCTTTCTTTAGGCCTGTCGTGTTATTTTTCTAATTTCTCCAGTTGGTTGCCTAAATCATTCATTTTTAGTTTTTCTCTTTTCTTTAATATGCATTTAAAGCCACAGGTTTCTCGTGTGTAACACATTGCCTGTACTCTATACATTTTGATATACTGAAGCATTTTTAATATTTCATATAGAGAATATTTGTAGTTATGTTTTTGTATTATTTCTAATTTAATTGAATTCTTAGAGATCATGGTCATTCTAATAACACTAGTCTGAAATTAGTTGAGATCTATTTTATGGACAGTATTGGTTTTCTTTCTTTAGGCATTTGGAAAGAATGGGGAGTCTCTAATTCTTGGTTACAATTCACATTCTGTACTTGTCCATTATACTGAACTTTAGTTTAGTATGAAATTATGGTGCTTCAATCTTTAATACTTTTACTCATTTTGAGGGAGAATCTATTGCTCTTAATTACTAAGATAAGTGTTTTAAAATCTTCCATATGACATGGAATTTGGCAGTGTCTGGGTGTCTTAAATTTCTGTCTATTTTTACTTTACATAATTTAGAATTCCTTTATTAGGTTCATAGAAATTCATACTTGTTAAATTTTCTTGGTGGATAGTGTTATCATCTTATAATGTCTCTCATCTCTGTTTATACTTTTTGGCTTAACATCTCTTTTACTTAATATAGATATGCTGCTTTCTTTTGGTTAACATTTACTGGTTAAATCACTCTCTTTTTTAAAATCTTTTACTGGTTGTTGTTGTTTTTTTTTTTTTAAGATTTTCTTTAAAAAATCTCTGTACCCAGCATGGGGCTTGAACTTACAAGTGAGCAAGCCAGGTGTTCCTTTAATTTTTTACTTTTAGCCTTTGTGTTGAAACTTTACCTCAAACTGTAGATATTTATCATGTAAATGGCATAGAGATGGATTTCTTTTTATCCTAGAGCAGCAGTTTTTTGTATTTCAGTTGGAATGTTCTACCATATATATATATATATTATTTTTTTAAAAGATTTTATTTATTTATTTGACAGACAGAGATCACAAGTAGGCAGAGAGGCAGGCTGAGAGAGAGGGGGAAGCAGGCTCCCCGCTGAGCAGAGAGCCTGATGCGGGGCTCTATCCAAGGACCCTGGGATCACGACCTGAGCCAAAAGCAGAGGCTTTAACCCACTGAGCCACCAAGGTGCCCCTTCTACCATATTTTTTATAACCATTTATTTCTTTGAATTTCTTTCTATCATGTTATTTTGTGTTTCCCATGTGTTCCACTTTCTCTCTGTCTCTCTTTGTTTCTTGCCTTCTTTTGGCTTTGACTGAGTTTTTTGTTTTATTTCTCCTCCTCTACTAATTGGACAATTTTGTCTATTTCTATTTTTTCAGGGTTATTCTTAAAATTTTCACATGCTTTTTAAACAAATTCTGAAGTTAATCAGTGCAGTTATCCTTTTCTGGATCGCCACAAGGGCTTAGAATATTTGCTTTATAACTCTGATCAGCCCTACCCCACCTATGTGTTATTATTCTCCAGTATTTTGTTTTTAATTTATAGCCCTATAAACTAGCTTCCAGTATTATTTTATACAGTAAACATTTGGTTTTATTTATCCACATAACTACTATTTCCTTTGTTTACCATTCTATCATCTCAGACCTTTCTGGGTTCTTTTCATTCTTCTGGAATATATTCTGTGTGATTTCTTTTTTTTTTTTTTTAAGATTTTATTTATTTATTTGTCAGAGAGCGCGAGCACAAGCAGGGGGAGCAGCAGGTAGAGAGAGAAGCAGATTTCTGGCTGAGCAGGGAGCCTGATGCAGAACTCAATCCCAGGACCCTGGGATCATGACCTGAGCTGAAGGCAAACGTTTAATGGACTAAGCCACTTAGGCATCTCTGAAAGACTTCTTTTAGTGAGAATTCTCAGTCTTAGTTTTTCAGAAAATATCTTTATTTTGCATTTATTATTTTTAAAAAGGTTTTACTGAATCTATATTTCTAAGTTCACAGTTGATTTTAAAGATACCATTGCATTATCTTTTTATGTCATTGAAGCTGAGAAATCAGCTGTCAGTCCAATAGAAGTTCTTTTGTAGATAATCATCTCTATCTGTCCCTACCATTATTTTTGTCTTTGGTATTCTGTAGCTTTAGTGTGATGTGTCTGAGCATGTATTTCTTGTCACTTATGCTTCTTTGGATTTTTTAAGCTTACTGAACATTTGCTCTAGAAGTTTTCAATCATCATGTCTTTGAATCTCTTCCTCCTTCTATCTAATCTTATGTACTTTTATAGACTATTGTTATGGACTATTGTGTCCCACCAATATTCATTTATTAAAGTCCTAGCCCGCAATATGGTTATATTTGGAAATAGGGCCTTTATAGAGGTAATTAAAGTTAAATGGGATCAAAAGGGTAAGGCCCTAATCCAATAGTGTTCTTGTTAAGAAGAGGAAAAGGGGGCACCTGGGTGGCTCAATGAGTTAAGCCTTCGGCTCAGGTCATGATCTCAGGGTTCTGGGACTGACCCCTGCATCCAGCTCTCTGCTCGGCAGGGAGCCTGCTTCCCCCTCTCTCTCTGCCTGCCTCTCTGCCTACTTGTGATCTCTGTCTCTCTCTGTCAAATAAATAAACAAAATCTTTGGGAAAAAGAGAGAGAAGAGGAAAAGGGACCAGAATTCTCTCTCTCTCTTTATCTCTCTGCACATGAACAGAGCAAAGGCAGCTTATACAAGCCGGGAAAAGAGAGCCCACCAGAAACCAACAGCACCTTCATCCTGGATTTCTAGCCTCTAGAACTTTAAGTTTTAATATCTGTTTTCATCAGCATTCTCCAGAGAAACACAATCAGTAAGATCTATCTACCTATCTCTCTATATACAACCAATAAGATACACTTATATCTGTATCTATTTTGATCAAGAGAGACAATGAGAGAGAAAGAAGAGTTTTATTGTGAAGAATTTAATTATGTGACTATGGAGTCTAAGATGTCCCACAGTCTGCATCTGTAAGTAGGAGATCCCGGAAAGCTGCTGGTATAATTCTAGTCTGAGTCCAAATGTCTAAGAACCAGGAGAGTCAGTGGTGTAAAGCCCAATTTAAGTGCAGGAGGTAATTAATGTCCCAGCTCAGAGAGGCAAGTAGAAAGGGCACAAATCCTATGTTTTTTTTTTTTTCAGTTTTTTGTTCTATTCAAGCCCTCACCTGCTTGCTTGATGCCCACGCATGTGGGGAGGGCAATCTACTTTACTGAGTGCATCATTTTAAGTTGTAATTTTAGTTTATCTAATGTGAATTCTGACCTGATGGTGGATGTGTGATTAGGAGAAACCTCAAGAAAACATTTCCCCCACTGTACTTAGAAATAAAATGGAGACTGGCATGTTTCCTAATTATCTCCCTTTAGGTGGAGGGGTTTTGCCCCAAGTTCATCCTTCCATTAGAATGACACGTTTCAGAGTCTCAACTATATGCCAATATCTTATTTTGATTTGCCACTTCACATAAGCCTTCAGTTTTTGTCTCCTATCTCTTGCATGCAATCAGTTAAAGCCAAAAGCTCTACACTACCAGCGACTGTCAGATGCTTCAAGCAGCTATCATCCCCAGTGCTCATTATCTGAAGGTAACTTTCTTGCCAGCTTAGCTCTACATTTATGGAGACTTTTAAATAAGATTCATCCATATCTCTCTCTCTCTCTCTCTCTCTGTGCATGTGTGTGTGTGAATATGTGTGATAGACTGAGACAGTTCCTCAGGGTATCTGGTTTTTATATTACCAGAAATCATATTTTACGATTAATAGTCAATACTCTCTGATGTTTTGCTTCCAGAATATTCAGTTTAATTGCACTATCAAACTTTTCACCACAAATCCAGGTCTGTGCACAAATAGTTAATCTCCAGGCATAGCTAAAAACTATCAATGCAGCCTTACTTAAGTCAATAATGTATATGACAGATTGAGTCTGAAATTAATTCTTGTATTCAAATATGTAATTCTGTTATATGTCAGTTTTGTTCCAGGTGCTGTACTGGGAACTAGAGAGGAAAAAAAGAAAAGAAAAAGACTAAGACATGGTCCTCAAGGTTTTCATGACCTAGAGAGGAAGTATACTGGAAGACCAGTATAGAGACAATTATGGCTCAACGTTATAAGAGCTTTGAAGACAATTTCTCCAGGGAATGTGAGGGCCCAGAAAAGGACACCTACCCCAGTAAAAGGAGGGAGGACTCTTAGAAAGCCAGATTTGTGCCAAAAAGCGATTGCCTGATTAACAAAACTGTATTTGATCAACTGACTGGGATGAGTTGTTTTTGAGGCCAAATGTAAATTCTTTTCTTTTTAAATTGTTTTACTTTTTAAATTTAGTTTAATTTAATTTTTAAAGATTTTAGTTATTTATTTGACAGAGAGAGACATAGCAAGAAAGGGAACACAGACAGGGGGAGTGGGAGAGGAAGAAGCAGGCCTCTCATCTGAGCAGGGAGCCCAATGCAGAGCTTGATCACAGAACCTGGAGATCATGACCTGAGCCAATGGCAGCCACTTAACAACTGAGCCATCCAGGCGCCCCCATAAATTCTTTTTGACAGAAGCTTCTTAACTTTTCCCAGCCCTGATCAGATTGCCCTATAAATGCATGGACCTAGGCAAAAGAGAGTGAATGGATCCAGCAAGCTCTAGAGTATAAGAGCTTAGAGCAGATGTCTCACAGCTGCCACATGGATAGAAACATATTCTGAAATAAGGGATAAAGGCTGTTTATTCTAGTGAACAGACTCTATGGGTCCTCAGTAGAGCATTTGAAGGTAAATTCAATATGTTGACAATTAAAAATAAATTATTTTGCTATTGCCTCTGGATTCTGTACATGAACAACATATATATATATATATATATATAGAGAGAGAGAGAGAGAGAGAGAGAGAAAGAGATTTTATTTATTTATTTGACAGAGAGAGACAGAGAGAGAGAGAGAGGGAACACAAGCAGGGAGCAACAGAGGGAGAGGGAGAAGCAGGCTTCCTGTCAAGCAGGGAGGCCCATGCAGGCTTGATCCCACGACCTGGGGATCAGGACCTGAGACAAACACAGCTGCTTAATGACTGAGCCACCCAGGCACCCCAAACTATATCCATATATTGCACACCTTCCCTGCCTGGGATACCTCTCCTGCCCTCCTCTGCCTCTCAGAAAGTATATATTTTTAATTAAGACTGTATTGACACAAAGGATAGACAAATAGATCAACAGAACCAAAAGAGAGAACCACAATTTAAGGTCAAACACATGCACAAAGTTAATGTTGAAAGTCACTAGGAAAGAATCTGTTTAATAAATAAAACTGGGTTGATCCTGTATCTCTGAATAGAAAACAAATTTTGACTTCTGCCTCATGCCATACACTAAAAAATCATTTTCTGTAGAATGTATATCCAAATATGAAAAGTAAGATAATAAAGTTTCTAGACAATAATAACATAAGGGAATATTTTAATGACTTTGAAGCATGGAAAATTTTCTAAAACAGGACACAAAAAGTAATCTACTACATTAAAAACAGGTATTTATGTTCATCCCAAAATTAAAATCACCATTAAGAAAAAGATAAACAGGGCACCTGGATGGCTCAGTAGGTTAAGCCTCTGCCTTTGGCTTAGGTCATGATCTCGGGGTCCTGGGATTGAGCCCCTTCCTGCTCAGCAGGAAGCCTGCTTCCCCCCCTCTCTCTGCCTACTTGTGATCTCTCTCTGTCAAATAAATAAATAAAGTCTTTTAAAAAAATAAATAAAAAAGATAAACAGTCCAAAAGAAAAACTAGAAAGATTTGTAAAAAGGCAATTCAAGGGGCACCTGGGTGGCTCAGTGGGTTAAGCCTCTGCCTTTGGCTCAGGTCATGATCCTGGGGTCTTGGGATCAAGCCCCGAGAATGGGGTGCTCTGCTCAGCAGGGAGCCTGCTTCCTCCTCTCTCTCTGCCTGCCTCTCTGCCTACTTGTGATCTCTCTGTCAAATAAGTAAATAAAATCTTTAAAAAAAAAAGGCAATTCAGAATATCTGTTAAAACATGATTATCCTCCTAAGTAATTATGGAAATGCAAATAAGAATCATAATGAGATACCCTTTTACACCAATCAAACTAGCAAAAGCTTAAGAGCATGATAATATCAAGTACATAAATCAGTAGGAATTCTCATACATTGCTTGTAGTTGTATGAACTGAAATAATTACCTGGAGACCAAATTGGCTTGTATATGATAAGATTGTTGAACCTAGCACTCTATGAACTGAACTCTATGAGCTTCTAGAAATACATCCTAGAGAAAATTTTACATATGTACATACATACATGTAATAGAAATCAATCAAATTATTTCTGTAAAGGATCAGATAGTAAATATTTAGGCTTTACGAAGTATATGATGGTCTCTACCACAACTATTCAGTTCTGCTGTATGTGCTTTAGAAAATACATAATTAAATGAGCATTGTGGTGTTACAATTAAGCTTTATGGACACTGAGATTTGAATTTCATACAATTGTCATATGTCACAAAATATTATTCTTTTTTGATATTTTCAATTATTAAAAATTGTAAAAATTATTCTTAGCTCATGGGCCATACAAAAATAGGTAGTAGTGGGGTTCCTGTCCTGGGTCACTCAGTTGGTAGACATGCAAATCTTGATCTGGAGGTTGTGAGTTCAAGACCCACACTGGCATAAAGATTATTTAAAAAGAAAAAAAAAGTGCTGGGCTACTTTTTGCCCATGGGTTGTAGTCTGCAATCCCTGTCCCATAACCTATGGTTTCAGCAGCAAAATAATTGATACAATCAAAGTATTTTTCTGAGTGGGTGAATAAACTAGATAATAGTGGTATTGTAGCAAGAATACCATCCAGGAACTAAATGTATTAACATGGGTGAACATCAGAAATATAATTTAAGCCAAAACAAAAAGTTGCAGAAAAGTATTATAATATGATAAAATTTAAACAAAGTTTTTAAACCTACAAAAGAAATCTATATGTTGTTTATGGAGATATATATGGAAAATTATTTTTATTTTGTTTTTTTTTATTTTAAAACTCGTGGAAATTAGAATTTGGGAAGAGAGGAAGAAGAATGGCAGCTGAGAGAGGTACAGAGTGGGTCTAAGAAACTGAATGGGAAGAAATCAGAGAGGGAGACAAACCATGAAAGACTCTTAACTATAGAAGACAAACTGGAGGGGAAGTGGGTGGGGGGATGAGATAACTGGGTGATTGGCATTAAGGAGGGTATGTGATGTGATGAGCACTGGGTGTTATATGCTTCTGAGGAATAACTGAACTCTACCTCTGAAATTAGTGATGCGTTATATGTTGGCTAATTGAATTTAAATAATAGAAAAAATTATAAAAGAAAGAAAGTTGAAGCAAACTGGGCAAATTAAGATTTTATCCATAGGTTTTTCTTAGTCCCAGTATTCATATATTTCAAATATTTCATAATTTTAAAAATTATTTAAGATTTCATTAGTTTGCATATCAATATCAATGTGGTATAAAGTGCACATACTGCTTTGGGAGAAAGTTTGGAGATGTAAAAAGATAAAAATGTGACCTCAGACAACTTTTGGATCAAGTAGAAAAAGCCCTATTTGATTCACAATGTGTCATCTGTCTGAAAGCAATCTCTAAAAATCCAAGCAGGTATTCTTTTCTGATTGTTTTCTTGACACACACACACACACACACACAAACACACACATACACACAAATATCATTTTAAACCTTTTCCACTGAAATATGACACATGTATAGAAAACTGCATAGAATGTTAACATATAGTTTAATTATCATATTATTTATTATATTATTATTATGAATTATTATCAATTAATTATCATAAAGTCACACCAGATAGCCACTACCTTGATCCAGAGCACTGATGGCTCCCAGAAAACCCCTGAGTGCTCTCTTCCCAGGTATGGTAGTCACTTCCTTGCTTTTTTTTTCAAGGTAGTATTTTTCAAGGTAATATTCTTGATGAAATTTACTGTGAAAAGTGTTTTGAGTCAAAGATCTTTGGAACGCCTGTGGACCCCGAAAGAAGGGGGCTGGGAAACTCCTTCCTACATTGTGTCCTCTCTCACGAAGGGGAAATTCAGGTTTAGGCTGTGCCTTTAATGGCAACACCAAGATGCCTAGCTGTGACACCTTCAGTCCATCCTGGGCGGCCGGCACTAAGTTGGGCACTGTGTATACTTACTCACTTAATCCTCAAAACAAAGGGTTGAAGAGAAGAATAAAGGAAAGTTGCCCTTAATTCACAAATATTCAAAGATTATGAATTTACTTAACACTTTTTCCCAACATAAAGTGTACAAGGCATGGCCCTATGTGACTAATTGGAATTTGCCTCTTTAAATTACTTGTATAATTGGCATTTACTTTATCTGTGGAGAACTTGAAAAAATAAATTTCCTTGGATGAAAGCATTTTGAACATGTTTGGTGCTCACTGAAATTCTTCTGAGTCATATTAAAAATGTAATATATATTATATATGTTGTATATATTATATGGTCAGCTATACTGTACATTGCAGCTAATGGATGTTCAGTTGACAAAAAGTGGAATAGTTTGGTGGATTTATTCCTTGGGCTCCTTCTGTTTCACTGGAAAACTCATCTAACCATACATGTCACAGACTAATTCAGGACAAAAGCAAAGCCTCAGCTGAATTGTGAAAACAGCCCATCTAACCTAGGAAGACTCTGTCTACCTGAAGTAAAAGGCCATCAGTCTAAGTGAATGCTCCAGAAAGACACGTCTAAAAATAAAAGCAGCCGGCTTATTGGAGAAAAGAAACATCACTAGACATTTTGACTATGGTTTTATTTCATTAAATTGCTGAGTGCCTGCTAAGTTACAAGAAGTAAAATTGAATATATAGTTTCCAAGTGCCTACTTTGTTTAAGGCATTATGTGGTGGGCTCTAGGGTACTCAAAGATGAATGACAGGCCATCCTTCCTAATAAAAAGGTTACAGTCTAAGGAGAGGTAAACAATAAGACATACACAGATAACTGATTATGTGAGCCATGTGTGATAGGACCTAGGGAAAGAAGCAGAGGAGAAATTAACCAGTAATTATTTGAGTATCTTTCATTAGCCAGGCATATTTCACATATCTATCTTTTTTTTTCCCTCTTGACCCTGAGATCACAACCTGAGCCCAGGAGTTGTATAGTTAACCACCTGAGCCACCCAGGGGCCCTCATATATCATTTTTAATATTGTTATAATTTACAATAACATGATGAGTTTGGTATTACTTCCAGTTCCAGGAACTGGTTAAGTTCAATCAAAGAACTAACCTAGGATCATATTAGTAAATGGCACAGCTGAGGTTGAAATCCAGTACAAGGCCCCAGAAGCATGTGTTTCTAACAGCCTCACAGGTTAAGAGCCATGCGATCTATAGAAAAGAGGTCCTTACTGACCATGTGCCTCAAATGAGGAAAAAGGAACCAGGAGGTTAAGTCATTTTAGGATGACGTCACATACCATTATATATGCCATCCAAAGGTGATTGGGAATTATTTTCTTAGCCTGGAGTATAAAACACTTCAGCTGGAAGGCATGGTACAAGATTTAATCAGCAAGCATTCTCCTGTCTCTGCCATCAACCTCAAACCCTGCCTTTCAAAGATAGAACTAATTGAGTTTTATTGTTCCTGAGAATACCAACACTGTGGATATATATTCATAAAATAGAAAAATAAAACTCAACTTTATTGTATAAATAATTGTAGGGGTCCATTTTCACTCATTAATATTACTATTTATATAAGTGATTATTTTGATTCTTAATTATTATTTGTTCAGGTGACTATGCAGCTCCAGCTATCTTTCTCTTTAATTGATTGCCTTCACTTGAATACTTTGTCCATGGCTTCTCAAGAGCTGTCATCATTTTTTTGTAAGGTGAATGAACATAAATACAAGTTTTCATCATGTGTATGCTCAGCTGACAATCAGAAAAGGTTTTTCTTCCATTTGAATTGTGTGATAACGAGGGGATGCTAGAGGATTAACTCAAAAGAACAATTCAGCCCTCTCTGGTCTGAATTCAGGTCTGCCAGTAAGGTACTGTGCAGAGCTTGCTGCCTCCTGTCACGGTCTCTGACTCTAAGCAGGTAACAACTAAAAATGCTTGTCACCTGTTGTTTTCCCTAAAGTGCTGAGAAGGTTTGCTAATGAAAAATAATACCATTCTGAGAAATGGTATACACCATACTTAGAAATTAGAATACAGGAAAAGAGTCTCACCCACATTTCGACTCGCACAAGTCTACCTGGCTTTGCAAAAGCTGGTTTTATGATGGGGATTGATCTGCCACAGTCAAGACTACTATACTTTTAGCTTTTCATCAATGTCAGAAAAAGTTAAAATATTAATGGTTAGCATCTCTTTCTGTTCCTCCACTTATGAGAACCAAGATAACTTTTAAAAGATCAAAAGTAACAGTATTATTGTGTGTTAACATGCTTAAACCAGTGAAATCCTGCAGGTCAGCTACAGGATTCTCAAACAATTCCAGGGTACCAGATGCTAATAGACTTTTAGTGTCTGAAACTTTTACTCTCTATACCTTGCTTGATGTGATGAATGAGCGGTTGGTATGTAGTCTGATTTTCATGGGTCATTTAAAAAATTCTCTTTTACTTAGTAGTCTAACTCCTTAAATATTCAGGCCTTGAGGAGAAATTGAGTTCCCAGTGAAATTATGATGGTGGATCTTAACAGTGCGGTGTACTTTACTTAAATGCACAGTCCATATGCTCTATTATTTGTGTGTAATGATCTGGTGAATTGTCAATCTGTCCTTTTTAACAGTGTGTGAGAAATTAAAGTGCACATAATGTGCATGGATGAAATAGGGCTTCGTGATCTCATGTTTTGAAAATGTGTTTTCATCACATAGTGGGAACAGAAGCATTCAGGAATTGATCTTTGAAATCATAATGGAACTGAACATGACATGTAATTTGACATGTAAATATGTAACTCACATATACTTTCTCAGAAATGAATAAAATGTGGCCAAATATTTCATTTTCTTCATTGCATTTATTACCACCTGAAATCACTTCATTTACTTATTTGTGTACTTTGTCATTGTCTCTTCCACACTCAAGTGAAGCTCCATGGAGGAAAGGGTGTAGTAACTTGGCCACTATTGTACCCCTGAAGCCTGTGACTTTGCCTGGAAACATAATAGGTGCTCAATAAATACTTATTGCATGAAGGAATTAATATAAATTGAAGAATATTCAGTATACTACTTCAGAAGTATATTTATGTATTTGTGAAATCAACTTGAAGTCTCCACAGTGACAACACCTATCACTAAATGCCTTGTTATTAGATGGAATTGATATATTTGCTAAAGGAGTAGAGCTAGAGTATAAAGTTCCAGGAATCATACTACACTGGTTAGAAACAACAAGCCTTTCAAAATGAGATTTCAGCAACAGTTATTTTGTTACTGATGCTTTCTTTTTTTTCATTGAAGCATGCTGTCTTGTTGCAGTGTAATTTATAAGGAAGATATGGACATATCTCAAGTGTATACTTAGTATGTTTTGATAAATGCATATACCTATGTAACCCACACACAGATCAAGATAATAGAACTTCACATCATTCCAGAAAGTTCTTCTATATCATCTTTTAGTCAATTCACCATTTATCTCCCTTCCCTAAGCAACTTCTGTTCTGATTTCCATCACTACTGAGTTAGCTTTGCTTTTTCTTTAACTTCATATGAATAGAATCATTCAATATGTACACTTTCATGTTTGGCTTCTTTTGTGCTGTATGCCAGTGAAATGCATCCAGGGTGTTGTGCTTTTTAGTAATGTGTTCTTTTTTTATTCCTAAGTAGTATTCATTATATTAATATACCACAATTTATACCTTTTTCTGTTGATGGACATTTGGATTGTTTCCAGTTTGGAACTATTTTGAATAAACCGTTATAAACTGTCTCAGATGAATCTTTGCAGATACATGCCTTACTTTCTCCTGGACAAATATGTAGAAGTGGAATTGTTGAGTCACAGTGTAAGTATATGTTTATCTTTATAAGAAACTGCCAAACAATTATGTGAAAGTTATACAAGTTTACACTCCCACCAATAATGTATGAGTTCCAGTTGCTCCACATAATTGCCAATGTTTGGTACGGTCAATCTTTAAAATTTCAGCCATTCTAATAAGTGTGAAATAGTAATTGTGTATTAACTACCAGTTCTCTGATCATTAATATTATTGTACCTCTTTCTATTTGCCTATTAGCCATTTATATATCTTTGTGTGTGTGTGTGTGAAGTGTCTGTTCAAGTCTTTTGCTCATATTTAATTTGGGTTTTTGTTCTCTTTATTTTCAAGGTGTAAGAATTCCTGATTTATTGGATGTGTACATCCTTTTCCTGATATTTGACTGTGAAATTTTCCTGACTATTTTCTCCCAGTCTCTGGATTGCCTATTTTTTAAAGCATATTTTGATGAGTAGTATTTAATTTTGATGAAGTCCAGTTATCAATTTTTTTCAGTTATCAATTTTTTAATGGCTTCTGCTTTCTGTGTTCTGTCTTTGAAATCTTTGCTAATCCCACAGCTTCAAAAATGCTTTTATGTTATCTTTTAGAATCTCTATTTCTATTTACATGCTTAAAAAGGAACATTCAAGTTTTGCCTACCTTTTAAGGAGCTCTCAGAAATGCTAGAACTCTGTGTAACTCTACTGGAATTCTTTAATGAAAATTTTTTGGCCGATTTTGGTTGCTAAAACATGCATTCAAATAATGAATTATTATTTATTTATCTTGTCCAATTCTTTTTCAAGAACTACATTTTATTTTATTTCATTATTTTATTTTATCAAAGAAAGGAACACTAAAGACAATTCTGAGTCATTTGTTTTAATGGAGGACAACATGGGCACAGAAGTCCTGTCTTGGGTCTTTTTATTATTATTATTTTTTATAGTTGTAGGTTTTTTCTTTTCTAGGAAGCTTCACTAGTCTAAAAAGGTAACCTTCAAGCATTTTGGAAAATAGAAGTGAGCTGTTCTGAGATTGAATTTTTTTCCCTTCATAATCTTTTTTTTTTTTAAGATTTTATTTATTTATTTGACAGAGAGAGAGATCACAAGTAGGCAGAGAGGTAGGCAGAGAGAGGGAAGCAGGCTCCCTGCTGAGCAGAGAGCCCGATGTGGGACTCCATCCCAGGACCCTGAGATCATGACCTGAACTGAAGGCAGCAGCTTAACCCACTGAGCCATCCAGGGGCCCCTTCCCTTCATAATCTTAAGAACAGTACACCTAGAGCTGACTGAAATTTTTCATCTTCTCATGTTCTGTTATATTGATTGCCCAAAATTTTCAAGAGAGTTCATAAAGAATGAAGTTATAAAGTTATATTGGGATATTTCTCATGTTAAATCAAATCACAGAATAATAGAAGCATAATGGATTTGGATTCTGAAGATCCTGAGTTTGAATGCTGTCTCTCCCCCAATCTATTTT
Organism: Taxidea taxus jeffersonii; assembly: GCA_003697995.1. Taxonomy (NCBI): domain Eukaryota; kingdom Metazoa; phylum Chordata; class Mammalia; order Carnivora; family Mustelidae; genus Taxidea; species Taxidea taxus. Next base: position 26,709 of record ML107698.1, on the reverse strand, counting down.
TAGTACCTGTCTGAATTTAAGGAAGGCACGTAATTCCTTTGGGCATTATTTTCCTCAGCTACAGAATGAGATAATCTCTACCTCTCAGGATAATTTTTTCTAAGATTTTATTTATTTATTTGGGATAGATAGCATGAGCAGGGGGAGAGGCAGAGGGAGAGAGAGAGAGGGATAAGCAGACTCCCCACTGAGCAGGGAGCCTAAGGCAGGGCTAGATCCCAGGATCCTAGGACTATAACCTGAGCTAAAGGCAGGTGCTGAACGGACTGAGCCACCTGGATGTCTCTCTCAGAATAACTGCAAACAATAAATGCAATCTTTTATTTTTAATGGCTGTCCGGTAATTGGTTTTCAATAAAAATTACTCCCCTCGCACCTTTTCTGTTTCTAATTCTTTTTTTAAAATCTTGTTTTAATTTCAGTGTGGTTAACACACTGTGTTATATTCATTTCAGGTGTACAAATAGTGACTCAACCTTTCCATATATTACTCAGTGCTCCTCAAGTAAAGTATATTTTTAATCTCTTTCACTTGTTTTACCCATTTACCTACCCATCTCTACTCTCTGGTAACCATCAATTTGTTCTCTATAGTTAGGAGTCTGTTTCTTAGTTTGTCTTTCTATTTTTCCCCTCTGCTCCTTTGTTTTGTTTCTTAAATTCTACATACAAGTGAAATCATATGGTGTTTGTCTTTCTCTGAATTATTTCACTTAGCATTATATTCTAGATTTATCCATGCTGTTGCAAATGGCAAGATTTCATTCTTTTTTTTTATGGCCAGTATTCCTGTGTGTGTGTGTGTGTGTCTGTGTGTGTGTGTTCGCATGTGTGTGTTTAAGTATATCTCACATCTTTATACATTCATCTATTGATGGACAATTGGGCTGCTTCCATAATTTGGTTATTGTAAACTATGCTGCAAAAACATAGGAGTGCATGTATCCTTTGAATTGTGTGTGTGTGTGTGTGTGTGTGTGTGTGTGTGTGTGTTTAAATAGGCTCCACACCCAGCACAGAGCCCAGTGCCAGGCCTGAACTCATGACCCTGAGGTCAAGACCCAAGCCTAGCACAAGAGTTAGATGCCCAACTGACTGAGCCAGCCAGGCACCTCTGAATTAGTGTATTTGTATTTTTTGGGTAAATACCCAGTAGCGCAACTGCTGGATCATAGGGAAATCTATTTTTAATTTTTTGAGGAACCTCCATACTGTCTTCCACAATGACTGCACCAGTTTCCATTGTCAACAATAGTGCATGAGGGTTCCTATTTCTTCACATCCTCGCCAACACATTTTTTGTGTGTTTTTCATTTTAGCCATTCTGAGAGGTATGAAGTAATAGCTCATGGTGGTTTTGATTTGCATTTCCCTAATGATGAGTGATACTGAGCATCTTTTCTTGTGTCTGTTGGTCGTCTGCATGTTTTCTTTGGAGAAATGTTTATTTCTCCAAGAAAAAGATTTTATTCATTTATTCATTTATTTTATTCATTTATTCATTTATTCGGAGAAATGTTTATTCATGTCCTCTGCTCATTTTCTTAAAGATTTTATTCATGTATTTATTCATGGAAGAGTGCACACAGTTGTGGGGAGGGGCAGAGGGAGAGGGAGAAGCAGAATCCCAGCTGAACATGGAGCTGGACATGGGATTCAATCCTAGGATCCTGAGATCATGGACTGAGCCAAAGTCAGACACTTAACTGACTGAGCCACTCAGGTAATTCCTGATCATTTTTAAATCAGATTATTTGGGGATTTTTTAGTGTTGAGTTATATAAATTCTTTATATATTTTGGATACTTACCCTTTATTGGATATGTCATTTGCAAATACCTTTTTCTCATTCAGTAGGTTGCCTTTTAGTTTTGTTGGTTGTTCCCTTTGCTGTATAGAAGCTTTTTATTTTGATGTAGTCCCAACAGTTTATTTTTGCTTTTCCTTCCCTTGATTCAGGAGACAAATCTAGGGATATTGTTATGGCCACTATCGAGAAATTATTGCCTGTGCTCTTTTCTAGGATTTTTATGGTTTCAGGTCTCACACTTAGTCCTTAATCCATTTTGTGTTTAGTTTTGTGTGTAGTTTTGTGTACAGTGTTAGAAAGTGGTCCAGTTTATTCTTTCACATGTTCCAGCCCAGTTTTCCCAACACCATTTGTTGAAGAAACTGGTTTTTTAAAAAAGTTTTTATTTTCATTCCTCTTAGTTAACATACAGTGTTATATTAGTTTTAGCTATACAATATAGTAATCAACAGTTCTATAAATCACCTGTGCTCATCACAACAAGTGCACTAGTTAATCCCCATCTCTATTTAACCCTGTCCCCACTCTCGACCCCTTTGGTAACGATTGGTTTGTTCTCTATGATTAAGAGTTTTCCTTCGTTTATTGCTCTCTCTCTCTCTTTTGGTTTCTTTTTTCCTTTTGCTCATTTGTTTCTTAAATTCCACATATGAATGAAATCATATGATATTTGATTTTCTCTGACTTATTTTGCTTAGCATTATACTTTCTTGCTCCATCCATGTCATTGCAAATGAGACTTTTTCCCATTATATATTATTGCCTCCTTTGTTGAAGATTAATTGACCATATAATTGTGGGTTTATTTCTAGGCTTTCTATTCTGTTCTATTGATCTATGTGTCTATTTTTGTGCCAGTACCATAATGTTTTACTACAGCTTTTGTAATATAACTTGAAATCTGGCACTGCAATATCTCCAGTTTTTTATTTCTTTTTCTAAGATTATTTGGCTTTTCAAGGTTTTTTTGTGGTTCCACACAAATGTTAGAATTGTTTGCTTTAGTTGTGTTAAAAATGCCTTTGGGATTTTGATAGGGATTGCATTAAGTCTGTAGGTTTCTTTGAGTATATAAACATTTAACAATATTAATTCTTCTAATCCACTAGCATGGAATGTCTGATTTTTTGTGTTGTCTTCAATTTCTATCATCAATATTTTATAGTTTTCACAGTACAGATCTTTTACCTCTTTTGTTAAGTTCGTTCCTAGGTATTTTATTATTTTTGGTGCAACTGTAGATGGGATTCTTCTCTTAATTTCTCTTAATGCTTCATTATTAGCATATAGAAATGCAACAGCCTTTATTTATTTAGTTAGTTAGTTAAAGTAGACTCCAGACCAAATATGGGGCTTGAACTCATGACCCTAAGATCAACAGTCATATGCTCTACAGACTGAGCCAGCCAGGTGCCCCAGAAAAGCAATGGATTTTTATACATTGATTTTTGTGTTCTGTGACCTTCCTGAATTCATTTATCAGTTCTTGTAGTTTCTTGGTGGAGTCTTTCAGGTTTTCTCTACATAGTATCATGTCCTCTGCTAATAGTGAAAACTTTACTTCTTCCTTAGCTATTTGGATGCTTTTTATTATTTTTCTTGTCTGATTGCTGTGGCTAGGACTTACAGTACCATGTTGAATAAAAGTGGTGAGAATGAACAACCTTATCGCATTCCTGATCTTAGGGGAAAAGCTCAGTTTTTTCCCCACTGAGTATGTTAGTTGTGGGTGTTTCTCATAAGGCCTTTATTAGGTTGTGGTGTATTCCCTCCACACCTACTTTGTTGAGGGTTATTATCATGAATGGATGTTGTACTTTTTCAGATGGTTTTTCTGGATCTATTCAAATGATCATACGGTTTTTATCCTTTCTCTTATTATTATTATTTTTTTAGATTTTATTTATTTGACAGAGATCACAAGCAGGCAGGCAGAGAGGCAGGCAGAGAGAGGAAGGGAAGCAGATTCCCTGCCAAGCAGAGAGCCCGTTGTGGGACTTGATCCTAGGACCCTGAGATCATGACCTCAGCCGAAGGCAGAGGCTTTAACCCACTGAGCCACCCAAGCGCCCCTATCCTTTCTCTTATTGATATGATGTATCATGTTGATTGATTTGAGACTATTGAAATTTCTGTTTCTAATTCTTGGCTTATTCTTTTAAAGGAAAGAATGAATATAAAGCTACATAAACTCCAGAAATTACACTTTTCTATGTCAGCCTATAGTGTTTCGCAAATTGATATTTAGAATCTCTTGGAGTCTTCAGACAGATTTTTTTTTTTTTTAAGATTTTATTTATTTGACAGAGAGAGATCTCAAGTAGGCAGAGAGAGAGAGAGGGAGAAGCAGGCTCCCCGCCAAGTGGGGAGCCCGATGCGGGCCTCCATTCCAGGACCCTGAGATCATGACCTGAGCTGAAGGCAGAGGCCACTGAGCCACCCAGGCGCACTCTTCAGACAGATTCTTAAGGGTCAAAGGATTTTCTACAGGATTTTTAAAATAAACTGTTTTTATTGGGATGATTGCCTTAAAATACTGAAATAAGCAGAATCTGACACATCAGAATAAGTTATATTCAGCTTATAACTAAGCATTGCCATGAGATTTCAATGTGAATTTGCATTTACATTTGCCATCTCATCTTACTGAGCTAAGGCACCATCAACGTGACAGTGTTTATAACTGGCTGATATTTGGTTCTTGTGTCCTAGTTAAATGATAGCAATGGCCAGTGCCTGCTATTATATTTATGTTGTCTATGAAGGCAAAGTTTCTATTTCCTCATGACAATACAAGTAACATTTTCAATGATCAAGATTTTAGTTTTTTATGTTTTTAACAAATCAATACTTTGATTTCACATCATGAAAATGACATGCCACTGAGTAATGTACTATTTTGTAGAGGCTAATGGGAAATGAATAGAGGCAGACTAAATAATATAAATGATGTATTTGTACTAAGTGAAAGCCAAATGCTTTCAGGACATTCTATACAAATAAAGATTTAATGGTAATTTGAATATTCTAAATTGAAAACAGAGTCAAAGCAATAATAATAAAATCTGATTTATGATCAATTTTGAAATGGTGTAAATGAGATACTAATTGCCTCTGTGAAACTCTGCATTCTCAAGCCTCATTCATGGCAGACATAGTGCTGAGCCTATCTGAAAAACCACAAGGCCTGTGATGCCTGTGTCAGACTTGTTTTGCTGTAGGAACCTGTCTGCCTTGTTTTGGGGGTGAGAGGGCATTTCTGACTATACAGATTCTCTGTTAGTTCTTTTCTATCTTGCCAACAATTGTTGAAATATGAGCTAACATAGTCCCATAAAATAAAACACTATGAGAGACCTAGTTCTGTCCTTATCTTCAACAGTCTATGAGCTCAGGACTGAAGCAAAACAAAAAAAATATTAAAAAAATATTTCTAAGAATTTAAAACTAATTTTGGTTATTCTTTTCTTGTTTCAAATTTCAGCAAAATTTAATTATACATTTAGTGCTTATTTCAATTATATTGTTATACTAATTCCATGTTGAAATAAATAATACAGCTTTACAGAGTCATCAAGTCATATATTAGCATTCAAGGATTTTTCACTAGCAGAGTAGAAAGTATGAGGCCTGATTTTCTTAAACTACCTTATTTTATAGACTGTCAGCACCCAACTACTGTATACTATGTCCTGATTTCACAGATGTTAAAATAAGGGGAAAAATGTATGTTCCAGTTTCTGTATAATTTGGTTGTAAACAAAGGTTGTTTTTTTTCAGAACATACTTATGTGAAATTCTCTGCAATTGTCACCACACAGAAACAGACCAAGTATAGAACTGAATGGAGGCTACATCTTTTCCCTATCAAACCCAATGGTGGTGATTTAGTTTCAGACAAACACATCATCTACTGTAATAAATTAATGTTAATTTGACTTGCACTAATTTGTAGTTTTATATTTGGTTTTTAAATCTGCTTTGGTTTTAGAGTTTATAACAGCTATAAGAATAAGGAGTTTATACCCAGTTTTATGTTTACACATACTTAAACAACAACAACAAAATAGAATTTCAGCAATACTAGGGGTTTAGAGAGTATTTATTGCTTTAAAAGGGGTCAAACATAAATTACCTGAGAAATTCTGTTCTGGCTCTGTAACAGCACATTGTTCAGTAAGGGCATGACATTTGGTAATTTAAATCCATTATAAAGATTTTGTTTCCCCCAAAAGATTTGATTTCTTGTCAAGATTCAACTTTTTGTTCTGTATATGTCAACATTTTTTTTTTTTTAGAATATAAAGTGTTTAAAAATGTGGTCATCCTGCAGTTTAGCCTCACTGAAGGAGCTTACAACCGGTAGAGACCTTAAGTTCATGACCCTAGAACTCTGACCATCCTTGCAACTATAGATTCCTGTAACCATGTAACCGTTAATAAACTGGTTGTAAGGTGTCTAAAGAGAGCAAGAACATGAAAGGGTTTTGATATATTTCTTAAAATCATACAACTGAACATCAATTTACTATTTTTAATAGCTTTGAAATCAGAACTAGCTTTTTAGAAAGAAAAGCCAATAAAGAAAAATATAAAGGCATATTTTATTTGTAATCAGGCAATTTAACTCAACAGCATCTCCTTTTTGCCTTTTTTATTTTTTGAGGTGGAGAAGAACATAGTGTTTTTACTACTTTTCAAGAGCTGTGAAAGAAAAGGATTATCATAATAAACAAAGGGAGACATAGGTTTACCAATAATCCCTGTAGGCTGTTTCTTCTCTATTTTTGCCTCAGCAATACCAGAAATGTTCATATGGTTTCACACTACTTTCTTTTAGTACAACATAAAATTCAGTACCAATTTAAAAACTTCTCAATATTACTAATCTTTCTCAGGTTTCTACTTCAAAATATTGTGTCATATTTTCGGAAAAAAGGGTAGGACGACCACAGGCAGGAGAAAAAAGCAAAACTCCACTTGTTATATATAAATATGCCATATTCCTTATTAAGGATGCCATTTTAACACAACGCTGGCAAATTTACGCCCTTCGTTTTACTTCAATACTTGGAGTACTGTAACCACTTCAATACCAGAGGCTTTCCCTTTAGCCGTCATTTCACAATACACAAAGCTGTGACTTGAGCAGCACGGTTTCTGCAGTAGTTAAAATCAAAATATTTAATACTAACATTCTGGCATTCCTGTAAGTAGGTCTGTCCTGAATGTTTGTGTCCCAACAGAGATAGGGTTAGGGTGCGGGAAAGTAAAAGGAAGTACAAGAATGATTCTCTGGTTCAACTCTCACAGTGTAATTCCTCGAATCGACCTTTCAGGTCAAACAGGTGCGCTTAACCGCACTCTTCAGTGTTCCAGTGGGTTGGAGGCCTGGCTCCAAGATGACTTAGGAGGAAAACACCTGTGAAGGGCGTGGCCACCCATCCGGGCTCCTCTGCACGCCTTTCCTGGTTCCCTGTGGCGCCTGCGCAGAATGGATTCACGCCCGAGACACGTGCAGGTGCTCCCTGTGCGCTGGGAACCTGAAGTGTGGTGTTCCGCGTTCCGAAGGGAGTGGTCAGATTGTTGGTAGGCATCTCCCGGAGGGCTGGTCGCTGAGCTTATTTCAACAAAGTCTTCTGGGACTGGCATAAGGCCACTCTGTCACGGGTGAAATATCGGTGACGTTACATACATACTTTGCTGGGAGGACCCGTGCTACATCTCGCGCCCAGGTGGCTCAGTAAGTCAGCCGATTCACAAGCCCTCAGAGAAACCTCAGTTGCGCCAGTCCGTGTCCTCTTCGCACCACGACGGCCTCACGACCCCCTCGCCCCTCGCTCGCGCGGCCCTCGAGGTGCTCCCAGTCCTCTCCACTCCCGGCATGCTCCGCGGGCCTCGCGCGAAGGCCACAGGACCCACAGTCCCGGGCCTGGGTCCCGCGAACAGCCTCTTACCCAAGGTGCTCCGGGCGCGGCGCTCATTTGCATGTCCCACCCGACAGGTAAACGGGGCAGCTCAGTCGCGGCCTAGCCAGCGTAGCACCAAATTTGCGAGCCTCATGAGTGGCACCGTGCCACCGCAGTTCCCCAAATGTTCCGTGGTTCCCGGAGAGGACCACACATCGGTCACCCTAACTAAGAGATGTGAGAAGCTTTCCAGACCTTATATAAGTGGTGGGCGAAGAAGGTAGCGTGCTCGCTTCGGCAGCACATATACTAAAATTGGAACGATACAGAGAAGATTAGCATGGCCCCTGCGCAAGGATGACACGCAAATTCGTGAAGCGTTCCATATTTTATGCGTTTTCCCAGTGAACTGCAGTTCTTCGCGGAGTAATTCCGAGGAAACGGTGTCGGCAAAAAAAAAAAAAAAAGGTAAAAATGTGATATTTTAATAGAAAAGTGTTTCTGTAGAGCACTCTATATTGTGAACGAAGTTGAATTGCACCTGGAAATGTATGTGTCATTTCTACATATATGAGAAAATGTCAACTTGTAATTCCTTATTGAATTTAATAATTCTGAAATCGACGCAATGTATGTTCTTGTGTCCCTCAACAAACTCCAGAGGCTCCAAGAATATTGGCTCTGTTTGGTAGAAGAACTCTAGCACAGGAACTGGTCCATGAATCCTTAAAAAATCACTTCTAAATTATTAAATTGCTAACTTATTGCTAAATTAATGAATCCTAGCTAAAGGAAGTTAGCAACATCAGTGCACATTTCTTGCGCCTACCATATGACATTCCTCAGTCGTTTTAGACCCGAGTGTAAACGCTCTGTGTCATTGCGAGCTGCGTTAAAAGCAGGGACTTTTACCAAGGAGGAGCGGTTATACCGGCTGAAATCCGTGTCGGCGGCGGCCTGTGGATCCTAGAGCTCCAGCACTCAGTGAACTGGATAGAAGCGGCAAGCCCATCTGCTTTCACGAGTCTTGCCGAGAACGCTTTTGTATGCCTGTTTTCACCTGGCATCTAAGGAGCACTCAGAAATGCTGGTTTGCCTAAATCAGACGGATTCTGTGATGGAAAATTTGACTAAGGAAAGTTAATTGCCCAACCCCAAAACAGGTTTTAACCAATGAGAAAACGCGTCCGGGTCCAGATACCAGGATTGCCTAGGTAACTTAATAATAGTGACCTGACGGGAGGCCATGAAGATGCCAGGGCCCAGGGAGGTCAAGTCTGATCTTGACAGAGGATTCCCTCGAAGACCAGGAGAACCTCTGTATGGGTGCGGTCCTATAGACTACTATCGGGAATAGCTTAATTGCAGTCATAACAGCCCTCCAGAACTTCCCCAAAGCCAGTTTCTGGTGTTTAATCCGCAAAGAAGAAGTTCACTGGGAAAACGCATAAAATATGGAACGCTTCACGAATTTGCGTGTCATCCTTGCGCAGGGGCCATGCTAATCTTCTCTGTATCGTTCCAATTTTAGTATATGTGCTGCCGAAGCGAGCACGCTACCTTCTCCGCCCACCACTTATATAAGGTCTGGAAAGCTTCTCACATCTCTTAGTTAGGGTGACCGATGTGTGGTCCTCTCCGGGAACCACGGAACATTTGGGGAACTGCGGTGGCACGGTGCCACTCATGAGGCTCGCAAATTTGGTGCTACGCTGGCTAGGCCGCGACTGAGCTGCCCCGTTTACCTGTCGGGTGGGACATGCAAATGAGCGCCGCGCCCGGAGCACCTTGGGTAAGAGGCTGTTCGCGGGACCCAGGCCCGGGACTGTGGGTCCTGTGGCCTTCGCGCGAGGCCCGCGGAGCATGCCGGGAGTGGAGAGGACTGGGAGCACCTCGAGGGCCGCGCGAGCGAGGGGCGAGGGGGTCGTGAGGCCGTCGTGGTGCGAAGAGGGCACAGACTGGCAGTACCGCGCTTTTAGAGCACGTTTTCCATTTAAACTATCCCGAGGAGTACTTAAAAAAAAAAAAAAAAGTAATTACCCGCCATTTTCACACCTCGAAAAGTAATTCCTTAATGTCACCTAATATTCACTTTCAGTTCAAATTTCTGATTGTTTCGAAGACACATTTTATTGTTGGTTTGTCATTTGTACCCCCAGGAGACCCCGTCCCACGCTGTATTTGGTCGCTCTACCGCAAGCTCTCTATTATCCTCTTAATAACTCGCATTTCTCCTCATGCTGTGGACTCATTGGCAGAATGGGATATTTACCCCGTGGACCGTAACAGTTCTTGCCTTTGGCTCATTTCTTACCGATGATGATGTTTAACTCGTGTCTCTTTTCTTGAAAATTTAAGTAGTTGTAAAGACCTAGTTAGATCCCGGTTCCGTATTTTTGTCATGCGGACTTCATTGGTAGGTTGTGTTACTTCCTGTTGCCCCTCGGCATAAGGCGTGTCATATCTGGCTGAGCCAGTAAGTTCAGGGGAGGTCGTCCGCCTGACCTTCCATTACAGCGTCCCAGAAATCTTTCAGTGAATGTGACGAACATTGTCTAGGCAGAGGGTCTGGCGGCTCGTTTGTGCGTTTTTCATCCTTGGCGCTCCTAGGCTGTAAGGACCTAAACCCAGGGCCCCTGGTGTCCCAAGGTCCCAAGGTCCCTGTTAATCCTCTTTCCAAGGAAGAAAATTGAGAGAATAAGACCGGGAAAAGGAATGACCGAAGAGGTGGACGGTTTTTGAGTCTGCGCTAACAAATTGCTTTTCAGCCAGACTGAAGTTGTGTTTTTGTTTCCTGACTGCTGAAGGGTTCTTGCAGAGCCATTTAATGTTGGTCCTGAGTGTTGGGTCTCTAGGTCCCACCTCTCTCTCAGTCTGCTCTCCTTCAGCTACACTTTCTTGTGTAGAATCAGTTGTGTAAGAAAAATAGCTCCACCCAGCCTAATCCCTGTTTATCCCTGTTTGAAGGTAGACTGTGTGTGTGTGTGTGTGTGTGTTTCTTTTTCTGGATGTTGCTTTCTGTTATGCTCTCCCTTTATTGAAAGCCGCATTCAGTAGGACAGTGTGTTAGAGACATTTACATTTAACGTCTCAAATTTACTTACTCTGTTCTTGTTTCTGGTACCGTTGTCCTTTCCCCCAAACTCTTGTGTTCCCCTACAGCCTTGTTACTCCTGTTTCTTCTTCCCCTGTACCTCCTCCCATCTGCGTTGCATACCTCACTAACTGAATACAGTTATCCAGTTCACCTATGCATTTATAATTACTCTCATGTCTTCACAGGACAAATTAACAACATTAACACTACTGGCTTCTACTAAGCTAAAAAATCTTTAAAATCCTGTATTTAAATTTTGACAGAAACAATTCTTGCTCTTATCACTGGTTAGGCATATGTAAATATCTAGCCCCTTTCTTAGGAGGAGATAGTGTTCTTCATCATATTTTTGGAAGTTTTACAGAAAAATGAAAAGGGAGGTGGTTTTTTATTTGGGTAATCTTTTATTTAGATAATCTTGTGTCGAGTTAAGATTTGACTCTTAAGAAGAAAAGCTCTCAGCAGGAATGGTTAACAAATTGACTTTAGGAGAGATTGATTTAAAAGTTTTTACTTTATAAAAACTAATTAAGGGGCGCCTGGGTGGCTCAGTGGGTTAAAGCCTCTGCCTTTGGCTCGGGTCATGATCTCAGGGTCCTGGGATTGAGCCCTACATCGGGCTCTCTGCTCAGCGGGGAACCTGCTTCCCTTCCTCTCTGCCTGCCTCTCTGCCTACTTGTGATCTCTCACAAGCCCTCCAGGTGTTTCTGATGGACCCCCAAGCATGAGCCCTGCTGCTGTAAGTGGTCTCTTTACTGAGGCCTTCTTTGAATGGTCTGGGGTGCGTCCATGTCCTGGGGGGACTCTTCTTCCTCAGCTGGAGTCACTGGCAACATTCCTTATGTGTTTGGTTCTGGGGGCTTCCTGAGCATGGTAATGAGGTATCAACAACCTCGGTCTTAGAAGTAGATATGAGTCACTTGGATTTCCTCTTCCTCTTGGGTGTGTTCAGGGGGGCCCTTGGGCCTCTGTTTGCCCAAGACCAGCCCCTCCAGGTGGTAAGCTATAGGCATTGCTCTGGGGATTCCCTTGTTTCCAGGGCCCGGAAGCCCAAGCCAGAGCCAACCATCTGGCTAGATGCTGGACTTGATGCCCGGAGAGGGATAACTCTCATTTCCTAGAAACCAAAAGGAGGCTGGGGTGGGAGGATGGAGGTAGGGGTTTCTGCCTGATCAGAAAAACTGTATCCTGGAGAAAACTGTTCTTAGGCGATGGGCAACAATTCATAGAAGAACCACCTCCTCTGCTCATGCATTTTGTCAAATAAATAAAATCTAAAAAAAAAATAATTAAAATATCACCACGGGTGGCACAGTCGGTTAAGCCTCCAACTCTTGATTTTAGCTCAGGTCCTGATATCAAGATCCTGAGAGCCAGCCCTGTGTTGGGTTCTGTACCCAGCGGAGAGTCTGCTTGAGATTCTCCCTCTCCCTGTGCCCCTCCTGTTCATGCTCTTGCTCTATCTAAAATAAATAAATCTTTAAAAAAAATCACATTGGGTCTCTGTTTTGGAGAGATGCATTAGACTCTAATAAAATATTTACTCATTTGTTGAGAAAAAGTAAAGTTTTTTCTCAGCTCATCAAATTGTTTTAATAAGACAAATGAGTTTTATTTTTATATTCTGGAACATTTGGACTTTATTACCAAAGATGTTGTCATAATAATTCCAACTATTTACATTAGCAGTGGAATAAAATTCTCTGTCCTTTAGTGGTATATAACACTATGGTTATCTTACAATCAGTGGTATTTTAGATTCAAAGAGATATAGTATCTCATTTTTCAGAGAAGGAAACTGAGGCTGAGATAAGTGTGTCGTGATTTCTCTGGGCAATACCGTCAGTGGCTTTGTTAACTTCTGAGGCCAGACCCATTGCTATTTCTGCTGTATCACTCGTAGTAGTAGTAGTAGGTTACAAAGAAAAGAGTAAAGACTTTAAACCTGCTGTTTTTACAAGCACATTTTTGAATTCTCGTTTGACTGCAACAGTAGTACACACTGATAAGTGGAAAGTCTACCTGTTCTTTTTCTTTTTCTTCACAGAAAGAGAACATTTAGTGATATGACAATTGAAACAGGCAAAAACCACAGTCATTTTCTCTTCAGGAATTTTACTCTAATCAAAAAGAAGAAATCCAATCAAAATCTTCACAGTCTCTTGAGTAGGGAACAGATGAATAACTTAGAACCACGGCATCAATGACGGGTTTTATTTGGTGAACTCCAGCTGGGGAACAGAGGTTATTAACTTAGGCTGCAGGTTGTAATCACCACAAGAACTTACTAAATACCAGGCTCAGAGCCCTCCCCTGAAGGGTCTGATTTAATTATTCTTCGTTTCTCTTGTCCTTCTCTGCTGTAGCTCTTGGCCTTCACAGATCTGCTTCAGGCTCATCAGTACCATTCTTTCTTGCTCTTGTCTCCTTTCTTTTCCACTGGACACTGTGCACCAGGTGAAGCTTGTGTGAGTTCCCCACTGGGCCCCTTCCTTACTATACTATATTATATTATACTATATACTATACTATATTCTACTCCCTTCCTTTTATGGCTCTTCTTCCTTCCCTCATGTTGCACTCATTGAGTGCCCAGTACTTCTCAGTACTTCTCCTAAATGTCTCACCTAGAAAGAATGCCAAGGATCTTTCAAAACTCACCAGTCCTGGGTTTTATTTCTTCAGGGGTCTGCTAGTGAACCCTAAAACAAAATATGCTAGAACCCTGTTTCCCAAACTTGCCTAGTGATAGATTCCTAGACCTAACTTCATACAGTGTCCAGAGGATTAGTCTGTGTCAGGCATTAAAAGGATAATCCATCGTATCTCCCAGATGACTTATCTGTGTTTTACACGCTTCTTTAAGTGAAATGAGAAAGTCACTGTGGTAAGGCTGATGTGAGATATGTTTATGCATGGATATTTTATGCATGGATTTCATAGCAACCAGTTCCTTGAATATGTAGTAAGATAACCTCATGTTCTTTTTCACTGAAGGGAGGGGGGAGACCAAAAGAGACTATCAGAGATGAGTTTCCTTAATTTCTTGTCCTAACTACAAATTTACTTAAGTACACATGCTTTTCTATTTCCTGTCTTCCAGTTTCAGGGGAGAGGTATCCCTTGCATGGGAAAAACTTGTGCCCAGGTGGGCAACTCCATTGTTTAGATTCCAGAGAATATCCTCCAGGGTTTTCTGATTCCAACTTTGTGGAAACTCTGTAAATTGTAGATAACTGATGGTAATGCAAAATAATTCTTGTTTATAGACATGCATAATTTGTCCTGACCAGTAAAGCTCAGTTGGCTTCTTTCTATCACTATGGAAGAAGTTAGTTTTGCTTCCATTTACACTTTCATTTCAACATTCCTTTACTTCATATAGATTTGTGATTTTTTTAAAAGATTTTATTTATTTATTTGACAGACAGAGATCACAAGTAGGCAGAGAGAGAGAGGAGGAGGCAGGCTCCCCACTGAGCAGAGAGCCCAATGTGGGGCTCGATCCCAGGACCCTGTGATCATGATCTGAGCCGAAGGCAGAGGCTTTAACCCACTGAGCCACCCAGGCGCCCCAGATTTGTGATTTTTAATTTCTCCTTGGAGGTGGTTACAACATGTACCTTCACTGATTAATATAGTCAGTAAAACCTTTAACCCATCTTCATTTTATATCTGTATGAAAGGCATGATTTTTACCTTCATTTAAAAAATATTGTTGCTCAGTGGGTTAAGCCTCTGCCTTCGGCTTAGGTCATGATTCCAGGGTCCTGGTATTGAGCCAGGCATCCATCAGGTTCTCTGCTCAGCGGGGAGCCTGCTTCCCCCTCTCTCTCTGCCTGCCTCTCTGCCTACTTGTGATCTCTCTCTCTCTCTGTCAAATAAATAAATAAAATCTTTGAAAAGAAAAAAAATATTGTCTTTCCCTCCCTGCTGTAATTTCTGGATGCAGCTCTGTGCGCCAGGAACTTCAAGAACCAGCCTCTCAATACTGCAGGCTTGTAACAGATGCATGCAGGAACCCTGCCAAATATGGACGCTCTCTTTGTTTTAAAGTTAAACTCTTCATAAGGACTGAACAAGGGACTTCTGGCAAGCTCTTCACCACACTGTGGTGAGGAGTGTCTAGAGGGTCATTTGAATCCCACTTCCTGGGTTCCTCTTTGAATTCTGTCATTTTCAGTATTCTTGTGTCTGATAGGCCAAGTGAGTCAGTTGGCTGGTCTTACACACAGTTACAAAGATAAGCAGTTTGTAACGCATTTCAAATCATTAAAACTCAAATGTAGAACATTCCTTTAAATGGCAGGATTAGAAATCCCACCGTCCACATTATGCACTTTGGGAAGATGTCTATAGTATATCATGCTGTGAAATTCGGTCTTGTAGGATATCGCTGTTTGTTATTTTGATCTATTTTAAATAAATATGTCATTTTTTTTATTTGTCTTTTTTTTAATTGTCTTTTAACAGTTTGTACGTCTTCTACTGAGATGCCCAATGGATTCCCCTAACAAAACCAGGTATACTTTTCACAATGTAAGTACAGCTTGTGGACTACTTAAAAACTGAAAGACATTTGTTTTGGGGCTCTCAAAATGACAGTAGAACTTTGCCGAGTCTCTCTTTTTTCCAATTTTAATATTGTTCTCTATTAATTTTTTGGTTTGTCTTTGCTTTGCTTACAGCAGTAAGTCATGACCCATTGTTGGTAGCAGTGGTTGGGAATTTAGTGTTATAGTCTGACTGGTGAGCTCTCTGCATGGATTAAGGATTTATTGAGATCTAGTCTCTGTTGGTGAGAGACAACAGAGAAACTAGTTTGTTAGTTTTGTTTTCCTATTCATCTGTTTGGGCTCAGATCAATTAAGAATGTTGTGTTCCACCAGGAAGGAAAAGAGCTCTCTGATAATCTGAACCAGTAAACTTTTTTTTTTAAGATGTTTATTTATTTATTTGTCAGAGAGAGTGAGCACAGGCAGAGTGGCAGGCAGAGGCAGAGGGAGAAGCAGGCTCCCTGCCGAGCAAGGAGCCCGATGTGGGGCTCGATCCCAGGATGCTGGGATCATGACCTGAGCCAAAGGCAGCCGCTTAACCAACTGAGCCACCCAGGCATCCCTGAACCAGTAAACTTTTTTATGCTTCTGTGTTTACTTTTGACTGATAACTGGAATTTTGGAATTAAAGCTATAAACCCTCTATCTTTGTGAATGAATCTGTAATTCAGAAAGGTTTTTCCAGGATTATATGGATGTGTAATGTTTTCCTAAATCTAGGTGGTATTAATAAATTAGATTATAAAATCTCCTAAATTAAAGGAGCCCTGTTCTGATTGGCTTACCAGAAAAGTGCTTATGTAAATATATTTCCATAATTCTCAGGAAATAAGGAATTGGAACTTAAAAAGTGCTTAATCCAAAAAGTATTTGAAAAGAAACCAGCTCAGAAACATTTTAAGAATTTAAGTTTGCATGATTTAGGTAAATCTTGGCAAACTAGTTTAATAATTTGATTTAATAAAAACTATGTTTTTTTGTGACTTATCAGTGTTATATGTAATACAAGTATACATTTTTATTATACTTGAGTATGTTTTTCTAAACATATACAGGTTTACTGATCAAATAAGATAGCATAACTTTTACCTAATTCTTGCTTATGAAAAATGTAAATTTCTGTTTGACCAAATTGATCCTTATTCTCATGAACTTTATTTCATTAGTATTTATATTCTAAAGTGTGTCAACCTGAAGATAGATTTCTATGATCTAAGTAACTTAAAATCTTGGATTAGTCCTAAATTGGGTTAATTGATGGAAAATCACTGGATACCTACATCATTTCTAAATAAGATTTAATATTAAGGTATTAATTATTAAGCATAATTTTAGATTTATATATCTTTGGGGTGCCTGAGTGGCTCATTGCTTAAGTGTCTGCCTTTGGCTCAGGTCATGATCCCAGAGTCCTGGAATCCCAGAATCAAGCCCTGCATGGGTTCCCTCCTCAGTGGGGAGCTGTTACTCCCACTGACCCTCCCTACTCTTATACTCTCTCTCTCTTTCTTTCTCAAATAAATAAATAAAATCTTTAAAAGAAATTTTATATATCTTTGCTTCTTATTTCTATATACTATAGAAAGGTGATGTCTTTGGATCATATTCATGAACATGTTCATTTTTGCCACATTGAGAAGTTGTGTAGGGGATATTAGCAATTGTAGAAAGTTGTATTACAGGAATTCATGAACTCTGGTAGTCTGATAAAATACTGGGGGTGACAATTCACATTATTCACCACACTCTCAGTTTTCTCTGCAAAATGGACTACTTTGGTTAAAAGTTAAAATTATTACAAATGGTGGAGACTACACTGAGAAGGAATTGTTTCAGAGAAATATAACTGTGTATGTGCTTGTATTTTTCCAAGAAAAATACTAGTTTTGTCCTAAAGGAGCCGTATAAAGTGTTTATAATATTACCTTATTTTTCTTTTAATCTCTCTGGTCTCTGTAATGAGGTTTCCTTTTTCATTTCTGATGTTGATATTTGTGCTTTCTGTCTTATTTTCTTGATCTGTCTGGTTAAAATTTTATCAATTTTATTGTTATTTAAAAAAACCCACAGTTTTGGTTTCATTTTTTTCCTATTACTTATTCATTTCCATGTCATTGATTTTTGCTCTTTATTATTTCCTTCCTTCTATTTACTTTAGGTTTAATTTGCTCTTCTTTCCCTAGTTTCTTTTAGTGGAAACTTAGATTATTAATTTTAGACTTTTCTTCTTTTCCAATAGAAGCTTTTAAAGCCATAAATTTGTCTCTAGGCAATTTTGGCTGCTTTAGCTGTATCTCAAAAATTTCAATGTGCTATTTAATATAAACACATATTTTCAAATATAGTTTAGAATACTTTCCCTTTTACTTTTTGTCACATGAATATTTAGATGTTTATTTTTTGTTTCCAAATATTTGGATTTTCTAATATCTTTGTGCTCTTTTTCTAATTCTCTTGTGGTATGATTTCAATTATTTTAAATTTATTAAGACTTGTTTTATAGCCCTAGTGAGTGTTTCATGTGCATAGAAAAAGAATGTAGCATTGCTGGCTGGAGTGTTCTACAAATGTTAATAGGTCAAGTTAGTTGGTAATGTTCAAATCATGTATATCCTTCCTGACTCTTTGTACTTCTTCCATCATTTATTGAAAGAGGACTGATGAAATCTCCAGCTGTAATTGTGAAGTTCTCTATTTGGCCTTGAAGTTCCAACAGGTTTTGCTTCATGTATTGTAAAACTCTGTTGTTAGAAATGTATACATTCAGGACTGTCATGTCTTCTTGAGGAATTTGTCCCATTATCATTATGAAGTGTTCCTCTACTATCACAACTACTAAAATTAATCAAATGGACTTTTGATGATTTATAAAAACATTTTTTTAAAAGAGTTTATTCATTCATCTGTCAGAGAGAGAGAGAGAGAGAGAGAGCACACACAAGCAGGCCAGAGGCAGAGAGAGAAGCAGGTTCCCTGCTGACTAAGGAGCCTGATGTGGGACTCTATCCCAGGACCCTGGGATCATGACCTGAGCCGAAGGCAGCGGCTTAACCGACTGAGCCACCCAGGTGTCCCAGATTTATAAAAACATTTAAAATAGAAACACAACTTGTGTTTCTCTAAAGCCACATCCCTTTGTCCTGCTTTGACCTTTCCCATGGCAACTGTCTCCACCACACAATTTATTTGTTTTCTATCTTCTCCCACTAGGATAAAACTTCTAAAGAGTAAGACTTCATCTGTTTTGTTCACTGCTGTTCCCAACTACCTGCCATAACATGTGATCTCAAAAAATACTTTCTGAATGAATTAATATATTAAAATGCTGCAACAACTGTAAGAACACATTATTTCCTGACTCTGCTCCCTTTGCTCCATGCTAAGATGGCCTCTGCTCACACAGTGGCTATTTCAGAAATAACTTCTACACCCTGCTGTGCTCTTATGCTGTCCTTTAGCCCAACTAGTGCCACAAGCAGTGTTGCCTTGGGTTCTCAGGGCCTCAGGAAGCTGATAATGAGATAACTCTTTGCTTTAACTCTCTCTTTGAATCTCGTCCACTTCTGGCTAGCATTTAGTCCTAAATTGTTCCAGAATAGTGAATCTGAGGGACAGACACCAGGCCTCCTACTAGGAGCCTTCACCCCATCAGGGATCTGGGGACCCAGATCACCATCAGGGTGAAGGGACTCATATATGATGGACTCTTTGGGCCAGCCTCGCTGCTTCTGGGAATGGTTTTTATATCCCTGGATTATAAGGTGAGTAGGGAGTTTGCTACTGATACCAGGAGCCCAGCTACATGAAGCATTTCTATTTCACATGCCCTTATCCACACTGTGGTTTTGTTCCCTCAACCAATTCTGTTTATTCACACAAGCTAAAGGCTTTCATTTTCCCAGGAAATTTAAGCTTCAATTCCACCAGAAAAACCGAGGCTACCTCATTGTGATATTTGACAATGTAAACTGCAAGCAAAACATTTATCAATCAAATTTTCCTCGCAGATTTCTTTCTTTTTTTTTAATTTTTAAATTTTTTTTATAAACACATAATGTATTATTAGTCCCAGGCAGATTTGTTTCTAAGGAGGGGAAAAATATCTTTTTAATTACTTGTATGTTTGGGGTATCATGGAAAGATGCCTGGGTTTGATGGTCAGAGTTGAAATCCCAGCTCTACCCTTTGGACAATCCACACCCTCTGTGATGCAGATAATAGTAGTGTCTGTCCTGCTTGCTTTTGTGGATTGCCAGTAGGATCTGTGAGAAATGCTTAGGAGAGGGTCCTGTGTATTGCAAAGCTCTGCAATGTGTAAATTTCTGTAGTCACCACGAGAAGCTTTTCCAACTGTAAAGTTTGCAGTGATTGTACATTTTTAGTCCTTAATTCAAGAAGAGCATTTGGGTATTTGTTACCTCAGAGGTCTTCACTCATCCTGAAGAGCACCTGCCTACAACTCTTAAACTAGAAGAAATACAACCCAATATCCATTGCCTGTTACCTTGGAAACTAGGACCATTTCAAAATACTGGAAAGGAGGCAGCAGGTTCTCCTCTGCTCTCCCACCTGCTGCTCCCTTGCAATGTATTTAATAAACTCCCATCTCCTTTAAAAACAAAATAAAACAAAATAATATAAAAATACTGGAAAGGAAACAGTGGAACTGGGGGGGGAATCACACTTGGGGCCAATCACCCCCCTCTCACCGCTAAAGCTTAAAATACTAGGCACCTGTTTAAATATTTCCTAATCATTTTTTAAAACCCAGAAGTTGGGTATATTTGGGTTGTATTTGTTAAATCATGGTGAAGATCTCTTTCACTTTGGGGAAGTTAATGATTATAACGAGTGATGTTGAACAATTTTCATGTGCCTTCTGGCTATCTGTATATCTTCTTTGGAAAAATGTTTATTCTGCCCATTTTTAAACTGGATTTTTTTTCACTGTTATATTTGTGAGTTCTTTATATACTTTGGATATTAACCCCTTATTGGATATATGATTTGCAAGTATTGTCTCTCATTCAGTAGGTCATCTTTTCATTTTGTTGATGGTTTCCTTTGCTATGCAGAAGCTTTTTAGTTTGATATAGTCACACTTGTTTATTTTTGCTTTTGTTGCCTTTGCTTTTGGAGTCAGATCCAAAAATTCATCTCTAAGAACTCATGTCAAATAGCTTATTGCCTATGTTTTCTTCTAAGAGTTTTATGATTTCAGGTCTTACATTCCAGTCTTTAATCTTTAAATTTTGTGTATGGGGTAAGACAGTGGTCTAGCTTCATTCTTTTGTGTGTAACTGTCCTGTTTTCCCAACATAATTTATTGAAGAGACTGTCATTTCCCCACTCTACATTCTTGCCTCCTTTGTTGTAAATTAATTGATCATATATGCCTCCTTTTTTGTAAGTCATTTCTGGGTTTTCTATTCTGTTTTATTGATCTGTATGTCTACTTTTATGCCAATATCATACTGTTCTGATTACTATAGCTGTGTAATATAGTTTGAAATGAAGGAGCATGATGCCTCTGGATTTGTTCTTTTCTCTCAAGATTGCTTTGGTTGAATTCACCAGTGAGCTGTCTGGTCCTGTACTTTTGTTTGTTGGGAGGTTTTTGATTACTGACTCAATCTCCTTACTAGTAATTGGTTTGTCCAGATTTTCTGTTTCTTCCTGATTCACTGTTGGAAGATTATGCAATTCTAAAAAAGTATGTATTTCTTCTAGGTCGTCCAATTTGTTGACATATAGCTGTTCATAATAGTCTCTTATGATCCTTTGTATCTCTGTGGTATCACTTGTAACTTCTCTTTTATATCTGATTTTATTTGAGTCTTCTCTCTTTTTTCTTGGTAAGTCTAGTTAAAGGTTTGTCAATTTTGTTTATCTTTTCAAAGAACTAGCTCTTAGTTTCATTGATCTTTTCTATTGACTTTTTAATCTTTATTTCATTATTTCGGTTCTGATCTTTATTATTTCCTTCCTTCTACTACCTGTGGGCTTCATTTGTTCTTTTCCTTTAGGGGTAGAGTTTGGTTATTCATTTGAGATTTTTCTTTTTTCTTTTTTTTTGACACAGGCCTGTGTCACTATGCACTTTCCTCTTAAGAACTGCTTTTGTTACATCCCATAAATTTTGGTATGATATTTTCATTTTCATTTGTTTCTAGGTATTTTTTAAATTTCTCTTTTGATTTTTTTTTATTTCTCTTTTTTATTTTTCATTGACCCAATAATTCTTCAATGGCATGTTGTTTAATCTCCATGTATTTGTGATTCTTTCCAGGTTTCTTTTTATAATTGATTTCAAGTTTCAACCAGTGTGGTTGGAAAAGATTCTTGATATGATTTTAATCTTGGTTTTATTGAGACTTATATGGTGGTTTAACATGTGATTTATCCTGGAGAATGTTGCATGTGCACTTGAGAAGAATGTGTATTTTGATGCTTTTAAGTGGACTGTTCTGTATATATTAAGTCCATCTGATCTAATGTGTCCTTTAAGGCCAATGTTTTCTTATTGGTTTTCTGTCTGGTTAATTTATCCATGGATGTAAGTGGAATGCTAAAGTCCCTCTACTATTATTGTATTGTCAGTTCTTCATTTAGGTCTCTTAATATTTGCTTTATATATTTTGGCGCTTCTATATTGGATGCATATATATTTACAAATATTTTATCTTCTTGTTGGAATGACTCTTTTACCATTATGTAATGCCCTTCTTTATCTTTTATAACAGTCTTTGTTATAAAGTCCATTTTATCTAATTTGAGTATAGCTACCCAGCTTTCCTTTCATTTCTATTTACATGGAGTATCTTTTTCTGTCCCTTCACTTTCCATCTGTGTGTGTCTTTACATCCAAAGTGAGTCTCTTGTAGGCAGCATATAGATGGGTCTCATTTTTTATCCATTCAGCCACTCTGTGTCTTTTGATTGGAGCATTTATTCCATTTACATTTGAGGTAATTTTTTAAAAGATTTTTTTTATTTATTAATTTTTCAGAGAGAGAGAGCGAGCAAGAGAGAGTGAGCACAAGCAGGCAGAGTGGCAGGCAGAGGCAGAGAGAGAAGCAGGCTCCCCAGAGCAAGGAGCCTGATGAGGGACTCGATACTAGAACCTTGGGATCATGACCTGAGCTAAAGGCAGTGGCCCAACTGACTGGGCCACCTAGGTGTCCCAAGATTTAAAGTAATTATTGATAGGTATGTATTACTTGCCATTTTATTGTTTTCTAGCTGTTTTTGTAGTTACTCTTTTTTCCTTTCTTTTCTTACTCTCTTCCCTTGTGGTTTGATGACTTTCTTTAGCATTATTTTTAGATTCCTTTCTCATTTTTTTTTCTATATCCATTGTAGGTTTTTGCTTCATCATTACCATGAATTACTAAATTACACATATAACATTCTATGTATGTACCATTTAAGTTGATGACCACTTAAATTTGAACTCATTCTAAAACTACATTTTTCCTTACCACTCCACATTTTGTGTTTTTGATGTCACATTTTATATCTTCTACTCTATGTATCCCTTAACTAATTATTGTGGTGTTAGATAATTTTTATTACTAAATATTGCTTTTGTCTTTTAACCTTTATTCTAGCTTTATAAGTGATTAATCTACTATCTTTACTGCATATGTACCTTTGCTAGTGAGATTTTTACTTTCCTATACTTTCTTGTTATTCATTAGTGCCATGTCTTTTCAGCTTAAAGACATCCTTTAAACATTTCTTGTAAGGCTGGTTTTGGGGTGATGAACTTCTTTCGCTTTTGCTTGTCTGGAAAAAACTTTCTCTCTCTTTCAATCCTGAATGAGCCTTGCCTGGTAAAGTATTTTCGGTTGGAAGTTCTTCCCTTCAGCTCTTTGAATATATCATGTCACTTTTCCTCACCTGCAAAGTTTCCACTGAAGAATTTGCCAATAATTTTATAGCGGGTTCCCTTTTAATGTAATAAGTTCTTTTTCTCTTGCTGCTTTTAAGATTATTTCTATAACTTTTGATGTTTTATTTTTTTTTTAAAGATTTTATTTATTTATTTGACAGACAGAGATCACAAGTAGGTAGAGAGGCAGGCAGAGAGAGGGGAAGGGAAGCAGGCTTCCTGCTAGGCAGAGAGCCCAATTCGGGGCTCGATCCCAG
Organism: Taxidea taxus jeffersonii; assembly: GCA_003697995.1. Lineage (NCBI taxonomy): Eukaryota > Metazoa > Chordata > Mammalia > Carnivora > Mustelidae > Taxidea > Taxidea taxus. The sequence continues at coordinate 3,186 of ML107698.1, read as the reverse complement.
GACCCTGGGATCATGACCTGAGCTGAAGGCAGAGGCTTTAACCCACTGAGCCACCCAGGCGCCCCTGATGTTTTAATTATACATGTCTTGGTGTGGCTCTCTTTGGGTTTGTCTTATTTGGAATTCTCTGTGCTTCTGGGACCTGGATGTTTGTTTCCTTTTCTAGGTCAGGGAAGTTTTCAGCCATTATTTCTTCAAGTATATCTTCTGCCCCTTTCTCTCTGTCTTTTCTTTCTGGAACCCCTATAATGTGAATGTTATTCTGTTTGATGTCATGTAAGTCCCTTGAGCTATCTTCACTTTTTAAAATTCCTTTTTTTTTTTTCTTTTTGCTGCTATGTTAGGGTGAGTTCCATTGCCCTGTCTTCCAGATTGTTGGTCTTTTCTTCTTCATCTAGTCTGCTTTTGACCCCTCTAGTATATTTTCCAGTTCAGTTATTTGTGTTCTTCAGCTCTGGGACTTCTCTTTGGTAGTTTCTTATGTTTTCTATCTCTTTCTTAAAGTTCTCATTGTGTTCCTTTTTATTCACCTGAGTTAGGTAAACATCTTTATGATCATTACTTTGAATTCTTTATCAGGTAGATTACCTATCTCTGTTTCATTAAGTTCTTTCTTGAGGTTTTATTTGAAAAATTTTTTTTTAAATTTGGAACATCTTCTTTTGTTTCCTCATTTTGCTTGATTCTCTATGTTTGTTTCTATGTATTTCAGCAAAACTACTACCTCTCCCAGTCTTGAAGTGGTGGCCTTGTATAGGTGATGAAACTTATCACTCAACCTTGACCTAGAACTTCATTGTCTTTTGAACCTTTGTGACTTTGTAGCCCAATTAATTCTGAATAGGTCCCTGCTATTGAGAATGGGCCAAGACTTGTCAGTGATCTGAAGGAAGAATCTTATTTAGCACCTAGTTTTAGGCTGATTGGAAGACCTCTCCTTCAACCAGCAGCTTTAAAAATATAAAAATATATACAGTCCTGTGGGGCCACAATCTTAAACCCTGCTAGCCTTCAGACCAGGAGATCTAGTGGTGTCCCTGTTGACAGTTACAGAAATCAGGACTCCAGATGAGTGTATAAGCTCCTTTCTGGGAGGTATCATTGAGCCATGCTGAGGCCAAGGAAGTACACAAGGATGATGTCTGCCTGAGCTCATTTGTAGCTTCTAGATGTGTGGCAAATCTGAAGGCTGTCCCTCAGGCTGAAGCTCTAAGACAACTAAATAGGCCTTTTTCAGAGGACAGGTTTTTAATCTGCTGTCTCTGAAGTGCTGCGGAGATAATAGTCTGCCACGAACTGTCTTTCAATTGTTACAGTCCTTTGGAGCCTAGAAACACGAGTCCCCTTGGCCATCAGAGCTAGGCAAGTTAAGAGGCATCCCCTGTATAGATTGCAGGTGTCTACCAGCTTTGGTGAGGCAACTGGAGAGTGTAAGGGGTGAAGCACACTCACTGACTTCAGCAAGGCACTGGGAAAAATGCCCTGACTACATGAGCAAGCAGCTTCAGTTATGCAGTGGGATAGTGCCTTGTCTGTGTATACCTGCCAGCTTCAGCAAGGGAGTGCCAGCGCCAGCACACTTGGCAAAGGTTGGCTCTAGCCAGGAAGCAGGGGTGTGTTGCAACTCCCTTGTTCACCAGCTTTAGTAAGGGAACATGACAGTGCTGTGACTGCACTTGCTTGCCGACCCCAGCCAGGGAACAGGGGTGTGCTGAAACCTCTTACCCCACTGGACTTAGCAAAGCTGCATCTGCATGTGCCTGCCTGTGCTAGGAGGATAGAGAGTACGAAAATGGCATCTACTAGAGAGTCTCAGTTGTCTCCTGTCCCTCCAGCAAATGCTTTAAGATTAGAAAAGGAATCGCCTCACATGTACTTAGGTACTATTCAAACTACTGCTTTTATACTGAGTCCTAGGATAAGACTGCATGCAAGCCATTCATTCATTCAATCATTCATTCATTCATTCAGTCAGTCAGTCATTCACTTTTAATCCTTAACTCACAACCCTGAGATCAAGACCTGAGCTTGGTATCAGGAGTCAGACCCTTAACTAACTGAGCCATCCAGGCACCCTGGATACAAACCCTTTAAAAGAATAATCTCAGTTACCTATATAGTCCTTTTTGTCCCTTAAATGCAAGACCTGCCAGATTCTTGGGGGCTTGGCTCTCTGGTACAGATCCTAAGAGTACCTGATGTGGACACAAACTCCTTACTCCTCCAGGAGAAGCTCTGTATCTTGGAGACCTCTCCCTAGCATGGTTTGCTGCAGAGAGGTTACGGTTTTAGGGTTTTTCTCCTATCTCACTTGATTGGTCCTTTTATCATTTGTTGTGGAGGAGCTGTTCAGCTAGTTTTCAGTTCTTTTTCAGAAGCAATTGTTTCATATGTAGTTGTAGATTTGGTGTATCTATGGAAGGAGATGAGCTCAGACTCTTGCTACACTACCATCTAGGACTTCCCCCACCCCCAACTCATTTAATCCTGATTCCTGGATTGTGATTCAGTAGGTCTGGAGAGGAGCCCTAGAATCTGCATTTTTTAAAAAATTTTATTTAAACATAATAATGTTTAACATTTATTTAATTATTTAAACATAATAATATTTAAACATAATAATGTAACCCCACCAACCTCTCCCAACACCCCTCCCTCCCACCCCCCTCAGTTTGTTTTATGACATTAAGAGTCTCTTTTGGTTTGTCTCCCTCCCGATCTCATCTTGTTTCATTTTTTCTTTTCCTACCCCCTTAACCCCCACCCCCGTTGCATCTCCACTTCCTCATATCAGGGAGATCATATGATAGTTGTCTTTCTCCGATTGACTTATTTTGCTAAGCATAATACCCTCTAGTTCCATCCATGTCGTTGCAAATGGCAAGATTTCATTTCTTTTGATGGCTGCATAGTATTCCATTGTGTATATATAGACCACCTGTTCTTTATCCATTCATCTGTTGATGGACATCTAGGTTCCTTCCATAACTTGGCTATTGTGCACATTGCTGCTACAAACATTCAGGTGCACGTGCCCCTTTGGATCACTACGTTTGTATCTTTAGGGTAAATACCCACTAGTGCAATTGCTGGGTCATAAGGTAGCTCTATTTTCAATTTTTTGAGGAACCTCCATGCTGTTTTCCAGAGTGGTTGCACCAGCTTGCATTCCCACCAACAGTGTAG